>CM042841.1:6654672-6690776 GCA_023653725.1 Bungarus multicinctus
GTTAAAAGCAACCACCACAACGAATTCATCATACTAAAGTCTTATCATATGCATACCTAGAATCCTGCAACCTGGTGACTAGGACCCCTGTTATGTAAGAGATAACTCATTATCTGTCCAGCATTATTTTGGTACGTCATGTAACTCGTCCGACGTGATAGGCTCGCACATTCACACACAGCTGAGACATATAAAAATTGGCCCCGAATCAATCATTCCGTCCGTTTGGAACTCTGGGTCAGTTATTTAGTAAAAATTAAGTCACCTGATGACTAAACTGAACCAAATTGATTTGATCTGGTGAATGAGTTTTTTGAAACAATTTTAACGCCTCCCCCAAAGTCCTTTCTACATCATTAGATCAAAGTTGGAATACATTGAGAAGCTACTTGGATAATCCAGCCAAATGTTTCAGGCCAAAAGGAAAAGAATCTGGCAGTTCCATGCTAACGTTCAAACACTCCTATTTGGATATTTGAGAGTCTTCATTAACATCAATCTAGACAAGCTTCTGATTTAATCTGAACTGTTTACCTTTGACATCAGACAGTCAACTTTTGGGGGGTTTTTGTTTTTTTATTTTGTTGTGGGTGTTTGGTGGGTTTCATTTTGTTTTGGTTTTTTTTTTTTTTTGTTTTGGTTGTTTGCTCTCTTGGGTGAGAGGTGATTGAATCGTTTCAATGAAGCTCTCAAAAGAAACTGTACACAATCCAAGCAAGATATTGTGAAACTAGAGAAATATATAGAAATACAATTGAGCAGTCTCGTAGTACTTTACCCAGAAGAGTACGAGCAGTCCGCGAGTTGCAACAGGAATACACGTACAGCACCAACTTGAGACTTCTATCGTTTTAGACCACCTTGGACTACTCTACGATGGATTGCGACTTCAGCAGGTACGAAATCATTGTTACAACGTCCTTTACCAGTTTAATGAATAAGTTCATAACTTACAACCCAACAACCAAGAGCACACACACAGAATAACTTAATTGTAGCCCCCATTCCACTACTTGATGCAGGAAGTTTATTCTTCAGCACACTCAGAATCGGTATGTCCGGAACTCACTACTGACTCTGTTGTCCCATACTCACACCCCACTACCTTTTACCCTCAACTAACTCATTGACCTCACTGGCCCATTACTAGAGGTCTGTGTAAGAGTGTGCAGAAAACATGCCACAATGTGCCCGACTGTCGTCTGTCCTATTTCCCCCACTATATTAGTTTCCTGATCTCGAGTTGCTAATTTAAAGCTATGTTTATTCTATGTTTCTGTTATTGTGTTCATCTTGGGTTCACAAACTAATGCAATCAATAATAAAAATAAAAGTAAAAAAATAAAATACATAGACGATAAGTGTAAAACATAGGAAAGTCGTCTGCTTTTCCTTCGGGCATACCAGATGTTTATTGAAGCTCCAAATATTAGGCCCCGTTCCAGTTAGAGACCTCTCCCGAAAAGACAGCCCAATTGCCACGCATCCGGAAAATGAATATCCTAGTAGGGCAATGGAGGGTGGGCATATCCAAATCAGGCATAAATACTCCGCTGGTAGGTTACTCAGAACTTTTATGGTCACTAGTGCCATATCATAAATTGAGAACTTCCTCGAAACGAAGCTCCTCTGGGGAGGGGCAGCAGAGAGCAAAGACATAGCCTTTACATGGTCTGTCTTACAAGCCTTTTAACCAATCTTCTGAAAATGTGTCATTCCCCCTTCAACACAAAAACCAGGCCCTCTAATCCATCCATTCGTAAGTTTGCTGATCTGGTGCCATTTTATTCCTTCCACATGTACATAGAGATAAGTCAGAAAACTGTACGTCACCTGGGGGTGTCCAGGGAAGGACCAACCTGACCTATCTACACCAGGAGACCGGCAGAGCCCTAAAGATATTAAAAATTTGTTGATAAGTTTTTTGCCTTTAGAAATGTACATACTATCAGATAATCTGTGATGTCAGACAACCAGAGTATTCCCTGCTAGAGGACTGGACAGACTGCTCAATAAGATATTGTTGTCACCCCCATGTTCCCAGTATACATCTGCATGACATGTCATTAGTTTACTAGCACAGATGAGGTTATATAGCTGCTGTAATGAAACTCTACAAGAACACAACCAGAACAAGGAACAACCACCTAAAGTTCTCCACTCCTCTACTCTTGGCAGATACCCTCTGCAACATCAGACAATTGACCTTCTAGCGACCTAGAAAACCTAAAACTACCCGCCTTCGGCCTCACACAGGTATAGTAATCTAAGAATCATACGGGATGCAATGGTCCCTACCTGTCATGAAGACTTCATTTTTCAACAGAAAACACAAGAACAAAAAACAAAATAATACAAACTCAAGGGTTAATCCCACCAAACTTGAAATTGCAGGAAATACGACTTTCAACACAGAGTGGTCAATTCTGGAATACTCTACCGTGACTCTGTGGTTAATCTCCCAATCCCCCAACTGGGGTTAACCTTAGACCTGTCGACTCAGGGGTGGTGGGAGCGCAGGTCACCCCTTTCCCTAAGAGGTCTGTAGGGGGCGTGCAGAAGTAGAAACACGACGTGCAAGCCGGGCGTCCCTGTCCTATGTTTGGCTTTGTATTTTTCGTATATTAGCGGGGGGGGGCATGTATTCATGGAACTAGGTTTTTACTTTATACCTATAACATTGTAGCATTGACAAACCAAATAACATAAAAATACATAAAAAAAAATAAAACCATTTCAGAGAACCCGCAGATTTCAACTGACACTCTGTAGGAGTAAGCTGCGTCGGCAGAGTGAACTACTTGGAGATTGTTTGATATGTAAGTGTCGGATAGATACCAACAACAACCAAAAAAATCAGAAAAAAAGCCCAATTTCTGATGCGTGAACTTTCAGAACATATATAATTTGTGCTTCAATAAAAAATATACCAAAAATGCCACCATGTAGGGCAAAGGTGTCTTTGAATACATGAACCACTCGAAACATCAAGCTTATCAGATTTTGTTTGAGAATCAAGCAAGTTGGTCCTATTGATAATACAACAACATGTCTGCAAGACATCTGAAGGGGATTCGTGTATACAGCCTCTGTTTATATAGGGATATATAAAGGCACAAGACATAGAGACGGGAAATTAACTAAAACCACTCATTACTTTTATGCTGTAATGCAACAGGGGGTATGCCACTTTGACCATAATGCTTAAGAGCTCTTTGGAACAATCTTTTTTTTTTTATTGTGAAATGTCGAGGGATCCATCTCTATTTGCCTTTTATTTTATACAGTTTTTTTATCTGTTCTCGTGGAGGAGTGCAGAGCATGGGGATTATGTTCCAAAAAGGCACATGCTATGTTGATTATTGATTCAAGGGAAAAAACCTTTCTAACCATAACATGCACTTTGAACTAGGAAGTGATGGTTTTCCCCTCTGCTAAAAGAGCGGCTATCGTATTCCAAAGGGTGCTTGTGTTGGGCAAAAGGCATTGGACTTGGTTTTTCTTCAGTCCACAGCAGAAGTCTCCTTGTAGCTCTTTCAACTATTTGTATCAGCAGCCATGACTGCATCAAAAAACATTGGATCTGAGAATTTTTCTGAGTTTTTGAATTCCTACTCAGCAGCACTACCTGTTAATGTTTCGCTAGCATTAAAATATTTTCCATACCACCAGTTTCCTTAAAAGAAAATTTTCACTAGATCACATCAGATGCTTTAAGCCAACTTACGGATGTCCAGGTGGGCCTGGAAATCCCGGGTCACCTTTCTGTCCAGGGAGGGGAGGTGATAATAGCTCCAGGTTCACCGAAAACGTAAAGATGGAATAGGGATTAAGATAGTGATACTCATGATGAGCTTCAACAAGAAGACTGCCAAAGTGCCCACTGAACCGTTCAAAATAAACTTTCCAACAACTTTTCATGCAAATCATTTCTTGCGAAATACATTCATAATAGTCAGTGTTCCAATTATTTGAGGGGCTGCCACAAAGCACCAGAAGGCAAGACAAAAAACAATGGATGGAAACTAATCAAGGGGAGAAGCAAACTAGAAACTAAGGAGAAATTCCTGACCGTAAGAACAATCAACCAGTGAATAGTTGACTTCGGAAGTTGTGGGTTCTACCCAACACTGGGGGCTTTAAGAAGGGACGGACAACCATTTGTTGAAAACAATATAGGATTTGCTTGAGTAGGTGGTTGGAACTAGAAGACACTCCAAAGTTTCCCCCAACTCTATTATTCTGTTATTTATATTTATTCCTGCACTAAACATCCCATAGGCATTATTTTGCTGCATAAAGTACTGATTATATTCATGTTAAATGTGTGGCCCAAGGAAGATAGAGAGATTGGGGAGAGAGGAGGAAATCAGGGTCATTGTGCTTTTTCTTTTGAAAAAAATTGACTTCATTCAGCTTGAAAATATTACCAGAATGCAATTATGTTAATGAAATATGCTTTCAGAAGTACTTTTTTTTAAATCCAAACTAACAGTTATACAAGCATTAAATTGATTGGGTTGGTCTTTTGTCTCCTCTTCAGGAAACCTCTCTGATTCAGTGCAGACATCACATCAAAGCTAGATCAGAGCTTGGCAGGATGCCTGAACTAAAGAATGGAAAAGAATAAAAACACTTTAAAGTTGGGTTTACAAACCATCACTTATTTAGCTAAGTTCAACGTAATGTCTGAACAGGCAAATTAGGGCATTAAGCAATAACATAGACTATACTTTTAGTATAGTAAGGAGTTGGAAACCCAACGAAGGAATAGAAAATGCATGATGTACATGTTTAGAAAATTAATGAAGGTACTGTAAGATGCAAACTTGCTAGCTACATACCACTTGTTAATGATCAACCATTATCATTCTACTTGGACTTGGAGAACTGAACTTGGTGTCCAGTGATGTTTGGTGAAAACTCTGTTAAATGCATTATTAATTTTCTTAGCTACAAGAGGGCCAAAGAGCATGTGTGAATGTCATTGAGTGGATCGTTCTTTCTTTAGCAATTTGTAGCTTCTGTGGCTTCTTCACATTTTGGTGAAATCCCAGGAACATATTTTTGTTTTATTTTATTAGAATGTGGGCACCAAGAAGCCTAAAAAGCACTGGAAACATTTGCAACAGAAAGGGAAAATCCAAACTGTAAGATCCTTCACTTCTTATAATAAAAAAAGCAGAAATATAAAATCCTGCAAGGAAAAATGGGCTGAGGATGGAAAATTCTAGAAAATCTTAGCTTGTGTTACAGCACAATATTGGGGAAACCTGAGAAACCCATAATGCATTTCTTCTAGCATCTGTGCCAAAGCTGGCTTGTCAATTCTTTTATTTTAGAAATTTATCTACATCTAAATAGCATCTCATAGGAAAGAAACCCAGAAAAATCAATGACAGCCACCCAGGTACTAATAATTAGAGGAAGCCACATGCTCACAGTGTTGTTTCTACACTGGGGAAAACAAACTTACTTTCATTCCTGGAAAACCAGGTGGGCCCTGTAGAAAAAGGAGAGATAAAGAATTAAAAATAAGCCGTAGATTTTGTAAACTGGATTCTGGTTTGGACTGAGAGATCTGATCTTCAGTCTCCCTCGTCTTCCGTGTTTGATTAAAAGAAAAGGATAGAAAATTATACTGGTTCGGACTTCTTTTCTAAATTCAGTGAAAAGAATGAAGTGACTAAGGAATGGAGCAAAATATAAGCAATTAAAGCTTAGATCAGCGTTTCTCAAATTCAGCAACTTTAAGCAATGGAACTTTTTGATTTTTCTTTAAGGTGTTTCACTTCTTATCCAAGAAGCTTCTTCATTTCTCATTAACTTAGAACTAAAGAAGCTTCTTGGATGAGAAGTGAAAAGTCTTTTTAAAAAATCAGAAAATCCAGTTGCCTTTAAAATGAGAGCACCTTTAGGACAATCATGACCTGGATGAATGAGAATCTCCACACCCACACACTTCAAGATATGTGGACTTCAACTCCCAGAATCCCCCAATCAGCATTTGGGTGCTGAAGTCCATTCATTCTCAAGTAGCTGAAATTGAGAAACACTGGTTTAGATGAACATTGAGGAATATGCTATTTTTTGATATTTATAACTTCAAATTTGGGGTCTTAGTCTTCCGCTATACCGAATTTCTTGTATCTTTCAAACATCTGCAGAAACACCAATAATTAATAGAAAACTTTCCCCAAAGAGATCACTCTAGCATCTCCTCTGTTGGCCCATGCTCCCAAGTAAATATTTTGTCTTCTCCCAATTTTCTTAGTTTGAATCAGTTGATTGGTATTTTTTTTTTTAATCTGGCTTTTTAATAATTTCTGCTGCCTGGAAATGCCGGGGCGTTTCAAGATGGCAGCCGGGTATTCTCGGAAGAAGCTCCTCCGGTCCGGATGGTCTTCGGCATAAGTCCCCACATCTCCTGGGTCCCCCCACCGGTGGCAGAGGTGGGGGAGGACCAGGGGAGACCTGCAAGTCTCAGCTGGAGCCGGTCGGAGGGTTGTCGGGACCGACAAGAACGGTGGCGGTGGCGGCGTGGGCGTGGCGGCCGCGGCGGTTTCGGGCAGCGACGGGGACGGTGGCTGTGGATGGAGCTGTCGCTCCCCCTGGGTCCCCCCCCCCACCGGTGGCAGAGGTGGGGGGGGTCCGGGGAGGTCGGGAGGCCTGCCTGGAGCCAGCTGGAGGGGCCATCAGGACTGTAGGACTGACGAGAGCGGCGGCCGCGGCGGCGTTGGTCAGTCGCAATGGTGTCGGACGGCGGCGACGGTGTCGACAGACGTGGATGATTTCTTCATTCCCCCTGGGTCCCGACACCGGTGGCAGAGGTGGTGGAGATCTGGGGGAGATTGGGGTGCCTCGCCTGGAGCTGGCTGGAAGGGCCATCAGGGCTGCTGGGCCAATAAGAGTGGCAGCTATGGCGGTGTTGGACGACCACGGTGGCATCGGGTGGCGACGATGACGATGGCCATGGATGGGTCATTCCCCCTGGGTCCCCCCACCGGTGGCAGAGGTGGGGGAGGACTGGGGGAGACCGGCGAGTTTCATCTGGATCCGGTTGGAGAGGCTATCAGGACTGCAGGGCCGGCGAGAGTGGCGACCGCGACCATGTTGGGCGGCCGCAGCAGGATCGAGTGGCAGCGGTGATGACGGCTGCGGCCGGACTCTTTGTTCCCCTTGGTTCCCCCCGCTGGTGGCAATGGTGGGGGAGGACTGGGGGAGGCCGGCGAGTCTTGTCTGGAGCCGGTTGGACCCGACATCGAACACCTGAAGCGGGACCAGTTGGCCTGCGGAAGTACTCACGGGCCGAACTTTACGCCCTAGAGAGGGTGCCCCTCTCCCTGACATGGCCAATGGGACTGTCGAAAGTCCACCTCAAGGACGGGTCTTGGGATCCAGAGAGGTGGCATGGCCATTCTATGAACGCTTGGGGAGGGGGAGGGGTACTCAACTGTTTTCTTTTATTTTTAGATTTTTAATGGGGTTAGGGAGGGATGCCACGGGTATGGGGAGGGAGGTTGGGAGGAGGGTGAGGGACAGATTTTAGTGGGGTTAGTGGGTGGGGGGTTTGGGTTCAGCCAAGCTGGTGAGTACGCCTGAGGGGACCCGGGGGACCAGGGGTTGGGGAGGCAACCAGGGTCAGAATGACCGAGGGTGGACCTTATTGGCACTTAAGTGGGAGGGGCAGATATGGCGGGGTAGAGGGCCATATCAGGTTAGGGGATTGCGTGCCTGCTATCTCCAAGCGGTAACGCGCTCCGACCCTGTCGACCCGTCTTGCAGGCCTGGTTGTGCAGAGTCTCAGGTCCTGAGCACCCAGCTGGTGTTATGCAATGCCAGGTCCGTTATAAATAAGGCCCCCCTGATTTTTGATTTGATTCAGGATGAGGACATGGACCTGGCAGGGGTCACCGAACCTGGTTGGGCCCAGAGGGGGGTCTCCCCCTGGTAACAATGTGCCCACCAGGTTTCCAAGCATTTCATCGGCTGAGGGCTCACGGTAGGGGTGGTGCTGTGGCGGTAATTATTAGGGAAGATCTTTGTCCTAGGGAGGCCACTGTACCTCAGATGGCTGGCTGTGAGTCCCTCTTTGTGAAGTGGGGTCAGGGAGGGCAGATGGGCCTTTTGATAACATACCTGGCTCCCTGCTATGTATCATTGGCCCTGCCCGGGCTCCTCGGGGTAATAATCGAGCTGGCGGTGGAGACACCCAGACTGTTAGTTATGGGTGACTTCAACCTGCCTTCGCTCGGTGAATCCTCTGGGGTGGCCCGAGAGTTCTTGGCTTCCATGATGGCCTTGGACCTGACCCAATTAGTTTCTGGACCCACTCACACGGGAGGACACACACTGGACCTGATTTTTGCCTCTGGACAGTGCTTGAATGATCGGTTAGGGGATATAGTTGTTAAACCCTTGTAATGGTCTGATCATTCTCTCCTTAGACTAGACTTCTGTACCGCCAATCCACATGGCAGGGAGGCAGAGCCGAGGAGATGGTTCCGCCCCAAGCACCTGATGGATCCTGAACAGTTCCAGATGGAGCTTGGGCCATTACCTGAAACTCTGGCTCATAACTCGGCCACAGACTTGGTAACCGCCTGGGATAGGCTGGCTGCCAAGGCTCTGGACCGAGTTGTGCCTTTGCGAACTCTGACCTGGCAGAGATCTCGCTCGGCTCCGTGATTTACGGAGGAGCTGAGGGAGATGAAATGCAGAAAAAGCGTCTGGAGGGCCAGTCGTGCCGAGTCCGACCGAACACAGGTTAGGTCCTATGTTAGGACCTACCTAGTGGCGATAGAGGCTGCGAAGCGTTCTCACTTCTCCGCCCTTATTGCATCGGCAGAAAATCGACCCGCCGCCCTGTTTAGAGTAACCCGCTCCCTGCTTGGGCCAGGAGCGCAGGAGGATCTCTTGCAGGGAAGGGCGGAGGAGTTTTCTCGATTCCTGTACGATAAAATCGCTCAGATTCAGGACGGGCTGGACTCTAGTTGGGAGGTCCCGGGGAAGGTGACCGCGGCGAGTCTTGAGATGGTTATCGGGGATGAGTTTGACCCTGTGACCGCTGAGGGTATAGACAGGCTGCTGGGGCGGCTCAATGCCGCCACATGTTTATTGGACCCTTGCCCCTCCTGGCTGGTTTCTATCGCCAGAGAGGTGATGCGGAGTTGGCTCCAGGGAATTGTTAACGCTTCTTTGATGGAGGGTTCGCTGCCCACTGCCTTGAAAACGGCGGTGGTGCGACCCCTCCTCAAGAAACCCTCCCTGGACCCAACTCTTTTGAACAACTATCGGCCTGTCTCCAACCTTCCCTTTGTGGTGAAGGTTGTTGAGAGTGTGGTGGCATGTCAGCTTCCCCAGTACCTGGATGAAGATACATACCTGGATCCCTTCCAATCGGGCTTCAGCCCGGACATAGTACTGAAACGGCACTGGTCGCATTGGTTGATGATCTCTGGAGGGCCCGTGACAGGGGTTATTCCTCTGTCCTGGTCCTATTAGACCTATCAGCGGCTTTTGATACTATCGACCATAGTATCCTATTGCGGCGGTTGGGGGGGTTGGGGGTTGGGGGCACCCTGTTGCGGTGGTTCGCCTCCTTCCTCTCCGACCGCCTGCAATTTGTGTTGGCGGGGGGGAGAGGTCCACCTCTAGGCCCCTCGATTGTGGGGTGCCTCAGGGGTCGGTCCTCTCTCCTCTCTTGTTCAACATTTGTGTGAAGCCGCTGGGGGAGATCATCCGTGGCTTTGGGGTGAAATGTCATCTGTATGCTGATGATACTCAGCTGTACATCTCCACCCCAAGACACCCCAACGATGCCATGGAGGTCATGTCCTGTTGTCTGGAGGCTGTGCGGAACTGGATGGGCGGGAACAGGCTCCGACTCAACCCTTCCAAGACTGAGTGGCTGTGGTTTCCGGCATCCCGATATAGCCAGATAGTTCCTTCGCTGGCTATTGGGGGTGAGATTTTGCCCCTTCAGAGAGGGCTCGCAATCTGGGGGTCCTCCTGGATGCACAGCTGTCCTTGGAAGATCACATTATGGCCGTCTCCAGGGGGGGCGTTTTATCAGGTTCGCCTGATCCGCCAGATGTGGCCCTTTCTGGATCGGGATGCCTTACGCACGGTCACTCATGCCCTGGTCACCTCCTGACTGGACTACTGTAACGCCCTCTACATGGGGCTCCCGAGTGGGAGCATCCGGAGGCTTCAACTGATACAGAATGTGGCCGCGCGGGTGGTTACGGGGGCGTCAAGATTCTCTCATGTGACGCCCCTCCTGCGCAAGCTGCATTGGTTGCCAGTGGCCTCTTGGGTGCGCTTTAAGATTTTAGGGTTAACTTTTAAAGCGCTCCATGGCATCGGACCAGGATATTTACAAGACCGCATTCTGCCAGTTTCCTCTCACCGTCCGGTGCGCTCCCACAGGGAGGGTCTCTTGCGGATCCCGTCAGCATCTATGTGCCAGCTGGTGACCCCAAGGAATAGGGCCTTCTCTGTGGGGGCATCTCCCCTCTGGAATGGGTTGCCTCCGGAGTTACGTACAGCCACGGACCTGGGGACCTTCAGGCGTGCCTTGAAAACCTGACTCTTTGACCAGGCCGGCTTGAGCTGATTTTAGATTTGGGTATTTTAATTTTTATATTAAATTTTAGGGTTTAAGGGAGGGGTTTTAACTGTTTTACAGCCAGGGTCTTTAATTTAATTTAGTTTTAACTTTTGTATATTTAATGTTCTTAATTATATGGCTGTGCACCGCTCCGAGTCCTTCGGGAGAGGAGCGGTATATAAATAAATATTATTATTATTTTAATCTTTGGGTTAATTTGTTCTAAATCTTGGAACAGTTAATTTAGAAAGAAGTCTTTATAATTTTCAACAGGGATTCCTCCTAGCTGAAGGTGGATGGAAACAGAATTCAGATTTAATTTTTTAAAAATATCCTCAATATCAGGACCAGAGAACCCGTGACTCATTAGATGTTGCTGAATTACAATTCCCAGTATTCTTAGGTATGGCTAATAGCCCAGACATTTGTGATTAGCAGCCTTTACAGCAGTTTGTCTCAACCTTAGCACTTTGAAGATCTGACTGTGGGCCTCAGCTCCCATAATTCTCCAGCTAGTGCATGGGGAATTCTTGGAGTTGAAATCTACATATCTTCAAGTTTCCAAGTCTGAGGAACTTTTATATGGAAAATCACAACTTACCTAACAAAAAAGATGTTAGGTAACTTGTGACTGTGAAACAGAGAAAAGAAGGACGAGGGGTGACATGATAGCAGCCTTCCAATATTTGAGGGGCTGCCCCAAAGAAGTGGGAGCCAACCTATTCTCCAAAGCATCTGAAGGCAGCACAAGAAGCAATGGGTGGAAGCTAATTAAGGAAAGGAGCAACCTAGAACTAAGGAGAAATTTCCTGATAGAATAATTAACCAATGGAATGACTTGCTTCCAGAAGTTGTTGATGCTCCAACACTGGAGGTTTTTAAGAAGAGCTGGACAGTCACTTGTCTGAAATTATATATAGAATTTCCTGTTTGAGCAGGAGGTTGGAATAGAAGACCTCCAAGGTCCCTTCCAGCTCTATTCTGATTGATTGATTGATTGAATGAATGAATGAATGAATGAATGAATGAATGTTAAGTATCATATATATTTTCATTTGTTTATTAAATTTATTTGCTGCCCATCCTGCCACAAGGTAACCATGATATATCAAAATGTCTGTCTGTCTGTCTTGCTATCTATCTTCTTAACTACCCGTCTCCTTCACAAAACATATCATAGCTGTGTAGAGTTGCCCCAAATAGCAAGATGGGTTGTATATAAATTAAATAAATAAAAAATAAATAAATGTAAACCATTCTTGGAAGCTCCATTAAAAAAGCAATGGAGACGTCATCTACAAGTTTGAACTTGAAGAACATAGCATAAAATAAACAGTCAGGTTAAGGCTTCAAAAACTATTCAGAACCAAGTATACAGTATGAGTGACAAGAAGATATTTCTTTTACTTACGGGAGGTCCAGCCAAACCTGGGAAACCTGCGCTGCCTGGAAAACCACGTTCTCCCTAGAGAAGACAGAAGGAAAACTGTCATTGAAGGCCTTCAGTGGCCCAATTTGGACATCTGTGAAATAGGGAAAGAATGTCACAATTTAAAAGCAAAATGATTGCCTATGTTCATATGGATGGATGGATGGATAGATAGAAGACCATGCTCTATATTTATTATTTTTTGATAATCATCTTATCTAAGTTACATGAGGTAGAGGTTGGCAGCTCTGCTTACAAAATGCATCTCATGAACATGCCAATAGATCCCTATAGATATTAGCATTGGAGCAGAGAGAGGTAGTTTTTTGCTCAATGCTGAATTCTGGAGTTGGCAACCTGCAATCATATGAGATTTCCCCCAATTTTATCTTCCTTTTTTCCCTCTCCCTCTCCTTTTTTTCTTGTAGCTCCTGCTGTTCCTAAAATCACTTGATGAAGAAACTGGGTTGGTTTGCTCAGAAATGGGATCATTTCTTCCAAGTTTATTTTGGAGATAAACTGCTATACTTCACAAATAGCTGTCACATCCCAAAGTTATTTCCTTTTTTATTAGCTCTTTTCCAAAGCCACAGATACTATCCTGATAATTCCCAACATTCTATCTGTTGGCCAATTATGGGCAAACTCTACAAAGATTTTTCCATCCTGAGAAATCAGGAGTTTAGTAGCACCATTTCTAACTAACAAATGTTATTAAAAGACAAGATCTCATGAACTGCAGCTTAGTTCTTTGGAAGTGTAGTGGCTAGCCGCTAAAATTAAATCCTACATCAACTGAGTAAATCTATGCATTTAATGAATTGTGTTGAGCCCACAAAAGCTTTAATAAAATTTGTGAATCAGAAAAGATGTTACTAGACTCCCAATTTTTGCCACAATAGATTAACATGGTCCACTTCCTATAATTCCTTGAGTGATACTTCCTCCCCATGGAACAAGATTAATTGCTGTGGTTGGTTGGGGGGACACAGGTTACTATTTAGAAACACAGTTTATTATTGATTTTGAAAGCATGACAGACACAAAACAAAGCAGCACAAGGCATTAATTATGGGATCCTAGGAAAAAACGCAGCTGTTTTAAAGAGCTAAAACAGGGGCTATAGCTATGTCCTGCATTCCAGAGCCCTGTTTAAAAAAAGGAATTGAAGCATTGACTATCCGTACCATACTTCAAAGCACTTGAGATAAATGGCAAATTTTGCTATTCAGTGTTCAACTTTCTCATGTACCCATGGATTACTTTCACTTTCCAGCTGTATTTGGACAGCAAAATCAAGGACAGAGAACATTCCTCCGGTCGCTACTCCTATGATTAGCCTCATCAGAAGATCTGAGCTCAAATGTCAAGCTGACATCTACTCCACTTATTTATTCAGCGCTGTTAGATCATCTTGGCAGTTGCTAAATGAAAAGAAGAATCAAGATATAACCTAGCCAGAATTGTCAGTTCTTTCCCACCTCCCCCAGTTGTTTTTCCAAAAGGGAGTTGAAAACCAAAGTAGCCATAATTGCAAACCAATCTATTCATTTATACATTTATTCCATTGCTAGCTTGGAAATTATCACAATTATCAGGTACTTAACTACTGAATTTTACCAGTGTATCTTTGGAGATTGAAAGACCCCAAAAAGAGACATTGGTTGACCACGTTTGACCTGCTGACTGCAAGTTGCCAATCACGCTATTAAGAGCCTGTTCTAGACAGAATTTCTTGTCTCCTCCAAAGCCTTCGCTTTGCAAACGAAGAGTTGAGAGTTGGATCCCCTGCAGTCATGCAGTCTCTGTAATTAGCAGAGTATTTCAGACACTGGTTGGTCACTCTCCATGTTCCGCATGTATTAAAGGAATGCTGCCCTCGATGTGGTCAGATCAGCCCCCATTAATTGGACAACTGCATCTGGGAAGTTTTCTTGAGAGCAAGATAGGTTGACCACTCCTTTTTTCTCAACCTAAACCTGGCATTTCCTGGTGGTCTCCCAACCCTGCTTAAATCCAACCCTGCTTAAACTTTTCTAACTCAACCTGCTGCTGTATCCTATCCTGTCTGTGCAAATTGAGACTTTCTGGCTAAAAATGTCCTCATGGCATCATTTTACAAATCAGCCAATCCCAGCAACCAAACATTTAAGGGCAAGTATTGTTAGCACACGTGCAAAATTCCAAATTTGCACATTAACCCTCTTCTACTATGACCATAGAGCAGGGGTGTCAAACTCACATCGTCATGGCAGCATCACGTGACGTATTAGGACTTTTCCCCCCTTTGCTAAACCGGTCGTGGGCGTGGCCGGCATGTGATGAGTTTGACAGGCCTGCCGTAGAGTAATTGTCCCACACTAGTTAGGAAAATTGTATGCTTCCAAAGGACCCAATCCCACCTTTGTTCCATTGCATCCTGGGATACCTTGAAGTCCAGGAGGTCCATCCTGACCTGGTAGTCCCTGCGTACGGAAAGAAGAACATCAGATGTCGATTGTATTATGATGGTCGGTTGGTTGTTTTTAAAGACAGCTATTTAGCCACCATCTCCACCCCGGGCCAACCCAACGAAGCCGTTGAAGTGATGACCCGGTGTCTGGAGGCCGTGCGGAGTTGGATGGGTCGTAACAGGCTTCGTCTCAACCCGACCAAAACCGAGTGGCTGTGGTTTCCTGCGCCCAGATACAGCCAGCTTGTTCCTTCGCTGGCCGTGGGGGGAGAAATTTTGCCCCCCATGGAAAGGGCTCGCAATCTAGGTGTCCTCCTGGACGTATGGCTGTCTTTGGAAGATCACATTACGGCCATTGCCAGGGGGGCCTTTTGTCAGATTCGTCTGATTTACCAGTTGCAGCCCTTTCTGGATCTGGGCGCACTTCGCACAGTCACTTCCGCCCTCGTCATCTCCCGCTTGGACTATTGCAATGCTCTCTACATGGGGCTCCTCTTGAAGAGTCTCCGGAGGTTGCAGTTGGTCCAGAATGCAGCCGCGCGGGTGATCGTGGGTGCCCTCGGAGCTCCCATGTAACATCGCTTCTCCGCAGGCTGCACTGGCTTCCTGTGGCCTTCCGGATTCGATTCAAGGTGGTACTGATGGTATTTAAAGTGCTCCATGGCTCGGGACCTGGGTACTTACGGGACCGCCTACTGCCATCATCAACCTCCCGCCGCCCAGTACGCTCTCACAGGGTTGCCCTGCTTGGGGTACCGCCGCCTGATCGTTGTCGGCTGGCGGCCCCAAGAGTGCGGGCTTTCTCTGTGGGAGCTCCCTCCCTGTGGAACGATCTCCCCCCGGAGATACGGGCCATGACGGATATCCTGACCTTCTGGCGCGCAGTGAAAACCCTATTTTTCAGACAGGCTGGCCTGGCCCAGTAATGGGTTTGGGTTTTAGATTTAAATTGGTTTTAACTGTTAAATTTTATATTTTTAATTTTTAAATTAATCCCTGATTTTATATTTCTAAATTTCTCAATTGGATGGGATACAGCCGGACCTGTTTATTTAATATATTTTTAAATTGTATTTAAATTATATTTATTCTTGATGTATGTTACGTGTTTTTAGTAGGCTGTACACCGCCCCGAGTCCCTTTCTGGGAGAGGGAGCGGTATAAAAGTTCTAATAATAAATAAATAAATAAATAAATGACTATAATACAATTTACTTACAGGAAGCCCTGGTGTTCCTGGAAAACCTGGTAAGCCTGGAGGACCCTAGGATGAAAAAAAAAATCATAGATCGAGTTAGATATTATCCAATATTTAGAGGAAAACAGCATTCTATTTTAAAGAAAGGCTCCAGAGCAGAGATTCTTTTGCTGGTCTGAGAGCAGATAGCAAGCGAGATGAGAATATTTCAGGGTTCATGGTTGAACTGTTGGGGTCCTAAGTGTTCTCTGAGCTTAGTGGTTTACTTGTGGATGTTTCATTACCCAACTAGGTAACCTCATCAGGGCTAGAAAGCAGTGGGGTTTCTGAAGAATGAGGAATGGGAAGAGGACGGTGGGATCCTTGGTGCTCTCTACCTTTGCAGTCATTTTTTTGCAGACATTTCAATACCCAACTAGGGAACATCATCAGTGCTAGAAGGGAGTGGGGTTTGCTTATAAGTCTTTACTATGTATGTATGTACAGTATGTAAGTGTGCATGCATGTAATATGTTTGTATGTCACTATCACAAAACAACCCTTGGTAACTCATATCTACTTTCTGCTTTATGCCAGAATTTTTTTTAAAAAAAATCACTTACTCGGATGCCTTTGGATCCTGTAGGCCCTGCAAATCCACTATCACCCTGCAAGGAGAAGACAAAGTGTGACCAATGGCAGGAAAAGATCCCTTGCTAGAAAAGTAGACATCCATGCGATATCTTCAACAAAGAAGGGCTTGCTCTGCCCACGCCTCACCTGAACATGAGGACATGTGTTCTGCTGTGTCAGTTCTCTGGCCCATTGAGTCCAGCAGTTTGTTCTCACAATCTCAACCCAACTACCCAAGGAAGCCAATTAGTCTCCTGGATATGGGTGGTTGTCCCTTCAGGTTAGGTTTTGACTCCTGGCAACTGAATGGACATATCCATGCAAGTTTCTTAACATGATTTCAGATATACTGTAGCTTGACCTTGCTGAGGGCTGAGGGCTGAAAGAAAGGGACTGGCTCAAGGTCACCAAGTTGGCTTCTTGCCTAAGGATGAGATAAGAACTCACATCTCCCTGTTTCTAGTCTGGCACCTTAACCACCACATCAAACAGACTCTCATTGTGTTCAAGACAAACTTGATTCCTAGTGATTGCCTGCATGAGTTTCTGCAGATTTCTTGGCAAGACTTTTCACAAGTGATTGGCCATTGTTTCCTTCCTGGGCTGAAACAGGGGGAGTGACCCAAGGTCACCTAGCTAGTTTTCAGCCTAAGATGGGACTAGAATTCATGACCTCCCGGATTCTAGTCCAGCACCTTCCCCAGTAGACCAGACTGACTTTTGCTCTGAAAGAGAATGACTGGCTCACAGCCTCCCAGTTGGCTTTGGGCCTAAAGTGAGTAGAACATATACTCTCCCAGTTTCTAGCCTGGTGTCCTAATCGTTAGATCAGATTGTCTCTTACTTTGTCTATGAGTCTTTCTTGATTCCTAGTGACTACATAAATAAACCCTGAAATTTTCTTGGCCAGGTTTTTCAGAAGTGTTTTGCCCTTGTCTCCTTTCTAGGGTTGAGAGAGAATGACTGGCTCAAGGTCTTGGTGGTGCAGGCTGTTAATCATCTAGCACTTAGTGCAAGCTACCTGCAATTAGTGCAGGTTCGAATCCCACCAGGCTCAAGGTTGACTCAGTCTTCCATCCTCTCGGGATAGGTAAATTGAGGACCCAAGATAGTTGGGGGCAATAAGCTGACTTTGTAAAATACCACTTGGGGGGCCCAAAATGCCCTAGTAATAAGCAGGCATATACAATGGAATGAAGGCTATTGCCGAGCACTTAGCATGGTGCTCTAAAGACTGTAAGCAGCCCTGAGTCTCCGGAGAAGGGCGGCATATAAATGTAATTAAAATAAATAAATAAATAAATAAATAAGGTCACCCAGTTGGCTTTGTGCCTAAAGTGAGACTCGGTCTCCCAATTTCTCACCTGGTGTCTTAACCACCACACCAAAACGGCTCCTCTAGTCACTTAACAGAAAGCAAAATAAACATCTGTAAACAGGTCGTTCAAGATGGCACCACTCTGATGACTATTGCATCCAAAATGGTTCCTTCCACTCACTCACCTTCTCGCCGCGAGATCCAGCTGGTCCTTCTGGGCCAGGGAAGCCAGGCAGACCGGGCTGGCCTGGCAATCCTGGGAAACCTCGATCGCCCTGGGGCCAAGAAAAGAGCCAGAATGAATGAGCTTGCTCTCTGCACACCATGGAATGGTAGGTGATTTTTTTTGTACAGTTTTTTTTATTAGCTTATAATATAAAATACAAAAACACAAAAGCAAAGAGTCTGAAACAAAAGGGAGGGAAAAGGGAAGAGAAAAGTGTAGAAAAGAGTGGCGGGAAAGGCATTGGACTGCAGACTTCCTTTGGAGCAGTAGACTAGGATAGTAACATCAAACCTCAAGTTTTTACATTTACATACTTTTATAAACTAGCCATTTCTATAACAATAAATTTATCTAATCAATAAAACCCAAAATCAAAGTTTCATTTTTTTCCACCCAAAGTACAAAGTCCACAAGCGGTTTCCAAGTAGAAACAAAAGTATGTTTTCTTTTCTTTGATCAAAACAGTCAATTTAGTCATCTCTGCTAACTCCATCAACTTTTGCAAGCCATCTGCCCATGGTGGGAATTGAAATTCCATTTCAGCTCCATTTTTGTGCATAAAGTAGTTTTGCTACAGTCAACATATATAACATCAAAGCTCCATTTCCCCTCCCAAATCTTTTTCCATTAAGCCCAATAGAAAAGTTTCTGGTTTTATCTTTATCTTTATTATATTTATATTCATCCCACTATTCTACTTTAATACAAAAAATTCTTAAATTTTCTGTATTGGAGTAGAATAGTGGGATGAATTGAAACAGTATCAGGGATTAATCTATGTGAAGTACCACCACCTCTGTCAAAGAAGCAAGAATTACAGTGATTGAAAAGATACATTTATATATCTATATGTATGTATGTATGTTTGTATATATATGAGATACATTTTCTTAAATAAAAATAAAATAAATACATTTCATTAAGATGGATTAATGCAAGAATTAGGGCTAAAATATAAACTGAAAACTTGGGCACTGTGGCAGGAACTTCAACATCTCCTTTATTAGCAAGTTTTTTAAAGGAGAAGTCTCTAAAGATTTCTTCCTGGTTTTTGCAACTCAGAGTCAGCTGCCATTTAAGAAATAAATCTTTGACAAGATTTCCTCTCTGTTGATTGTTGTCCAAATAACCTTCTCTTCTTTCTCAGGCTCCTCACAATGCTTTTCCTTACCCTTACCATACAAAAGGCTGCAGCCAGGATCATAAATTACCGATTTGTCATTTTATTAAAGTCATTACCAACCACTTATAAATTCTTCTTCTCTTGGCTCTGGACTAAGATGCATAGGATGACATGGTCCTGTGATAATCAAGATATTAAAACTATTCTCAGCCACCTCATTTATCTTTAGATGCTTTTCTGGTTCGTTAGAATTCAAAGTTCAGCAAAATTTGAATGGTGATGCAATGGCCTGAATTTTTCTTTCCCTGGAAAGCTGCAATTCGGACCTCACTTCAGTCCAGCAGGAAACATGTAAAGGTTCTGCAATACAGAGGTAATCCTGGACTTATGACCACTATTGAACCTGATATTTCTGTTGCTGAGAGATTTGTTAAGTGAGTTTTGCCCCATTTTACAACCTTTCTTGTCGCAGTTGTTAGTAACTCAGTTGTTAAGTGAATCCGGCTTCCCCATCAACTTTGCTTGTCAGGTTGCAAAAGGTGTGATCACATGACATTGGGACACGGCAACAGTTATAAATATGAGTCAGTTGCCAAGCATCTGAAGTGACCATGGAGATGCTGCAATGGTTGTTAAGTGTGAAAAATGATCATAAGTCACTTTTTTCAGAGCCATTGTAACTTTGAACAGTTACAACTTATAACAAATGGTTCTAAGTCAAGGACTGTCTGTATTATCCTATAGTCAATCACTTGGATACAGTTTAGAAAGAGAAAGCTCAGATAGATGGATAAGTAGGTAGTGTCATGCCCCTGTTGGAATCTGAGAGGGAGAGGTGCAACAGTCAACAGGGAATGGGAGTGTGGCGGAAACTGGGGAAGGGCGCAGGCCGGCTGGGCATTCAGAGGAAGACCCAGGCCCACCCCTTCTTCATCCTAGGGCACACAGGGAGGAACGGATAAGGGAGCAATGTGAGTTGCGTGGTTTACGGGGAAGGAAAGGGCCCTGATCCCCTTCATGGGCTATAGCTGGGAAGACTGTATAAAAGGGCAAATTCTGCATGGCAAAATTGCTGGAAGCAAAGAGTGAAATTATTCTGGTTTGTCAAGTCTTATCTTGAGTTCTGGCATCCTCCCAAGGGTGTGTATTTCGTTATCTTTTGACGTCTTCAATCCCTTATCCTGCCCTGTCTCGTTAATTGCTGCAGTGTGATTTGTGTTATTTTTTCTTTATAATTTATTTGTACTTTGAGTTTGGACAGAATTTCTTTCCTTTAAAAACTGTTCTTGGGAGAGTTTTTTCTCCAGCCAGTGATAATTGGACATTGAAGGCCACGTTGGAGGAATTAAAGGGACTTTACCTATTTTTGTGACTTTGTTGTTTTTGTGCCACGCCCCAGGTCATCACAGGTAGATACGAAGGGAGGGTGGGAGAGAAGGATAGAATTCTTTATTGACCAAGTGTGAATGGCCATACAAGGAATTTGGCTCCGGTGCATAAGCTCTCAATCCCAAAGGTGCTTTTGAGGAGTCAACTGGCCTTTCTTGTGTTTTCTTTTGAAGACATTTCACTTCTCATCCAAGAAGTAAAACGTCTTCAAAAGAAAAAACAAGGAAGTCCAGTTGCCTCCTCAAAAAGCATCCTTGGGACAACCATGACCTGGATGATTGCAAGTCTCTACAGACTATAAGGTCTCAGTATACCTACGAGCAACAACTGATCTTCTTGGAGTGTGATTGCTTGGTCTGATTAAGTGCCATCAAGACGGTGCCAACTCTTAATGACATGGGCACATTTCTCACATTTCTGGCTCAGCCTGGTCTTTTAGGGCTCTCAATGGTACACTCATTGCTGCTGCAATCAAGTCCATCCATCCAAGTCCAACTCTTCTGGGGGAAACAATGTCCTTACAAAATCCAGAAGGTTCTGTTTTTCCACAATTGTTATGCCAAGACAGCTGATCTGGGGGTGGGCTGGCAGGTTTTCCAGAAGTTAATCTCCCCAAACCAGAAACAGATTGTGTCTTTTGGAGGCAGCCTACCCCCCGCTCACACTGATGTGTTTCATCCTGGAATGTTTGATTTTGTACTATCCTAATGGACTGGCTTGGTTTCCTTCTTTAGCTTTCTTTGCATGAGACTTGTGGTCACCAAGTACATCAGAATCCACCCTGGCTATCCGTCCATCTTTCCTGTCTCTGAAAAAGGCCCTGGGGTGCCTTTTTGGCAGGTTAAATGAAAACATGCGAAGCCATGAAGATGGACTGTGAAAAATAGGACATTCTCTCACTCTTTTCCTCCCTCCCACACACCCACACATATGTGCCTTGGTCATCTACTGTAACCAGTGAAAAACAACTTATTCTCGCTTTTAGAAGAATATCTATGAAAGATTTATTCATGGAAAGAATTTTGAAAGTAAGTTCTCTGTCATTAGCTTGATTGAGAACTATTGAGGGCAATGCAACATGTGTTATATTCTGTTTGTATCACACACTGAACAATGTGGATAGCAACACAGTTGTTTCCTGCTGATGGACAAAAAAGGGTCTGTTTTCAGTGAAGCACACCAGAAGCAAGATCAAAACTTATTTCCATGAACTGTGCCATCTGAAAGGGGGGGCGGAGGAATCCAAGAAACAGAGAGGTTCTATCGATTTCTCAAACTATGAATTATCTACAAGAATCTATTGGTTTGGGCAGTATATTCTCTAGGAGAATATACTATTATCTAGGAGAATATACTAGGAGAATATTCTAAGGAGCCTTGGTGGTGCAGGCTGTTAATCATCTAGCACTTAGTGCAAGCTGCCTGCAATTAGTGCAGGCTCGAATCCCACCGGGCTCAAAGTTGACGCAGCCTTCCATCCTCTCGGGGTAGGTAAATTGAGGACCCAAGATTGTTGGGGGCAATAAGCTGACTTTATAAAATTCCGCTTGGGGGGGCCAAAAGCCCTAGTAATAAGCAGGCATATACAATGGAATGAAGGCTATTGCCGAGCACTTAGCATGGTGCTCCATAGACTGTAAGCCGCCCTGAGTCTCCGGAGAAGGGCGGCATATAAATGTTGAAATAAAATAAATAAAATAAAATAAATAAATATTCTCTAGAGTACAGATAGGCTGAGAACATCGCATGGAGTCATATACATCAATGCTAGGAAGACAAGTTTTTTTTTCTCAGCAGGAGATCAAAATGCTATTGCAGAGTGGTAGTTTGGCTTGCCAAGGTATCAACTCTGTTATAGGAGACACTTGTGCACTTTCCAATATGTGCCACAGGAGGGCGAGCTGGCTTCACACTAGAGAGAAAGTCAAGGGGCTTTTCCTGCAGCTTTGCCCAAAGCCCTCTCCTGTCCTAGAGCTGCCTCACAAGTGGGTGTTACAACCGGGAAGGTTCAGAGCCATCAGGAATCTGACTGCCTGCACAGAGCACTAACTCATCTCTCCACCAAAGCAGTACCTAGCTAGCTACTTGCACAGAACATGCTTTTGAGGAGTTAGGGGAACAAAAGCTGAGCCAGTGACAGAAGCACACCCTGTTACATAGAGAAAGGGTTCGAACTGCCAGAACTGAGATCATCTCCAGTGTCATTAAGCTACTAAGCCACTACCTTGTATGACATGGTTGGGATGTCTCCCAAGGAGAGAGGACTCGAAACATGAATTCACCTTTTCTAGTGTTTTGGACAAGGATAGTAAAGCAGGTGGCAGCTAAATGGCAAGGCCCAGAGCCTGGACCAATTTTAAAAAATTAAGGGGAGCAGGCTGTGATAATTAGAGAATGCTGGTCACAAGAGAATGCTGAGCTTGTAGACTAGACTGGAAAGTTAATAAAACATTGCAGAAAAAGCATTTCATTCATTTCTGTAGCATAGCCAAGAAAACTAGATGAGAAATCACCAGTCAAGTTTAATTTAAGGGAGTTTGTAGTTGCCAGAAAGCAGAGGTGTCAAGCTAATCTTGTCTGGAAGCTATGCTGGGTCAGATCTGGTTAATATCTGGATGGAGACTAGGATTGTAGGCTAGAGTGAGAATTCAAAACAAGCATCATAGCAAATGACAGTGACAAACTACAACCATGTTACTGCAAAAAAAAAATTACAAAAACCCAGATATTCTTGAATCCTCACCAAAATATAGCTACACTTCAAAGAAATTATTATGTAAAAGAAGAATTTGGGAGGAGTTAATTCACCTTTTTTATTGTGTTCCTAAGAAAAGAAAAATCTGAAATCACATCAGCATTATAATAGCAATGTACCAATGAATTTCAGCTCTGCGATTTAGGTTTATTGGCTGGATCCCCCTGAGCTAACCAAATCAAATAGAACCCATTTCTGACCAAGTATAATAGTCAATGTGGGGGGGGGGGGGATCACACATTCATTATTGGCAACTAGACAGTGAGCCAAACATTTCAAATTTGAGATATTTTAAGCCTGAAGCAGTTTTTTTCTGACCTCAAGGGGACACATTAGGATGTTGTTCAGATTGTACTAGAGATGTTCTTCTGAGTTTTGCTCACATTGTTCTAGCAGCTTAAGGAGCTGATCAGAGTTCAAGTTGGGGTTTCAAGCTTGCAGCATTTATAATCAAAACATTTTGCACCCCATGAGTGTTCACTAGTTCAAGTGCCAAAATAGTTTCTGACTGGGAAGTTGGGAACCTAAGCAATAAAAAAAACTGCAATTGTTATCTGAAACCTTTTATGGCCATATGATATGGGAAATGGATTTGGCCAACTGTAACTCTAACAGTTCCAAAGACAGTTAAGGGGGTTCTTGACTATGATGTGTATTTTGGGTTGCATTCAGACATGGCAAATCCAAAACAAGGATGTGTTGTGTTACCTGCATTGCATTTCAGCGCAATGAAATTTGCAGGGAAGGAATTTCAGAAAGTGAAATTTAAGTCTACTACTTAAATTTACTACTTAGCTTTAACCAAGAATCTCAGCTTCTATTGATTCCAGCTCAAGGTTCAGAGAATTCTGAAACATAAAACTTAAAGAAGTATGTATAGAATACTAAAATCCATCCACCCATCAATCAATCAGAATAGAGCTGGAAGGGACCTTGGAGATCTACTAGTCCAACCTTGCGCTTAAGCAGGAGACCCTATACCATTTCAGACAAGATGGCAGCACGTATGTTCACCCACTAGTTTTTCGAGGCTTAATTCTCATGTGAAGGCTATCTTAGATTCAGAACTGGATTCACACATCATGTTGAGCACAAGGCAAACTACGTTATCATTTGATTTATAAGTAATTGTAGTTTTTTAATCCATGATTTATGATGAAGATGATTGAATCATCCAAGATCTAAGTGGAATTGTCAGTTCAGTTTGAGCCGTCTGTCTTTCAATTTATAGGCTTAAACTGATTCCAACTGTCAGTTCAATAGAAAGTAACTATCAGCCTAATTTATATTTTGGTCTTCCTGAAACAAGCCATGGTTAGCTAATGTTATGTAAATAAAGAAACTGACAGCAAGGAGCCTAACTTCCCACCATATTCATTCAAGTGCCTCAAAATATTTTTATGGTGAACAAATCTAAGTAAAATTTGCTCATTTTGTAAAAACAGATTGGGAAAGCAACCAACAATAGCAATTAACCATAATCCTTATATGCAATCCACAAATAATATACTACAGACTAATATTGAGACTAAGCTAACACAACTTGCCCTACTTGGTTTCCTTTGACCCTCTCCCAGAACTCCCCAGGAGGTTAGGCCATGTTGGTTGGGGAATTCTGGAACTTTTCATCCAAATACAACTGGGGAAGGATACTGTGTCATCAAGTCACAGATGGTTAGTATGGTTGGTATTAGGAAATTGGACTTGATGGACATCAAGTTAGATATTGTAGCCATCAATAACCATCTTTATTGTGGTTATTGTTTGTTACTAAATAGGAACTCAAGGCAACAAACATGGCACTCCTTCCTCCATTATCCCATGCTTGTGATAAGGTTGGGATAAGAGATAGTAACTGGCTCAAAGTCACATGGTGAACTTCTTTGGCTGAGAGTAAACTTAAAACTATATCTCTTGGACATCATTCCAGCACCTGAAACATCACATTCTGGAAGTTTTCTTTGAGATCCTACTTGGCTCAAGAATCTACATTCTGAGACTCCCACTGAATAGGACCTAAATTGGAGACACTGCAAAATAGCTTCTCACTCAGAATTCATTCATAGGACTACCTAATCCTTGCATGAAATAGAGAACTACTGAGGACACCAGCAAACGGCTGTAGGCAGTCCAAGATCTACGTGAATTAAAAGGCAACATTGGAGAAAGTACCTGAAATTCTTAATAAGAATTTGCCTTCCAAATTCAGGTTAAACCCCTCATTTTGGTTGGCTGTTCAAATCTCGCAACTCATTGCTTTAGACTTATAAAGATAAAAGAGTAAAAAGGCAGTGGGTATAATTCTCATATTCTGCTCCTAAGAGACCTACGACTTAAAAAGAAGACCCCCAATATCTTTCACAGAAGGTTCAAACAAGTCCAGACCTAAACCTGGAAGCTTGGATGAGACTATTTTATTATTTTTTTTAAAGGACAAGGAATCCAAGCAAATAAATTCCCTTGATTTTGGAAACCGTTGCAAGTTTGAACAGCACAGATAATTCTCAAGGGGAAATTATAACTGGCATCTTTTCAGAGACTCTGAATCATGAGCTATAATGGGATACTTTTATGGCGCATCAAGTACCAATTTTAAAAACAGATAACTTTTTTTTCCTTTGAGGGAAAAAATAATTAGATTTAAAGGGATCTGAATTTGGATCAAAATGAAGAAGGCAGAGCATTGGAAGATGATGTTTTTGGAAAAGGCAAACAACGGAATAACTGGTGCATTATTAAGATACAAATACAGGCAGTCTTCGACTCACCAGCATTTTTTTAGTGACCATTTGAAATTATGACAGTACTGAAAAACCTACAACCAGTCTTTGTCCTTACAACCATCACAGCATCCCCATCATCATGTGATCAGAATTTGGGTGCCTGGCAATTAGTCTGTCAGGCAGATAATTCTCTCTGAAGGCCATTGTTTGTTTTGGAATTAAAGAACCAAAAGACACCAGCAGGGCACACAAGTGTTAGATCTCCAGCAAGCAAAACCAGTGTGCACTTCTGACAACTTCTTGAAGAACTGGGATGCTGAGGACCTGGCTCAAGAGAGAACAATCTGTGCCTCAACAAGGAACACGAAGAATGAGCAATGCCCCATGTAACACAGAGGGCAACACTCCTTCCTGGAGAGCAGCTACAAGGATCTCCTCTTAGGAGGAATCTGGTTCAACAAGGTGCAAGATTGACAGGATACAAATGCCAAGCCCAAAGATCTTTTAGAAGACTCCTCCAGTGGAGAAAGCTGAGGTGCACGTTCTCGGGACACTTGCCAACACTTGTATGTGGCTGGAAAGCAGAGCAAACCAAAGTTATAGATAGCTTCTCTTTGCTTCTAGAAGCAAGCTGGACCTCTTTGAAATGGAGCAGCCCTTCAAAGACAGATATGGGCCTACTCTTACCAAACCTGTACATACCAGAGGTGATATTCAGCAGGCTCTGACCAGTTCTGGAGAACCGGTAGTGGAAATTTTGAGTAGTTCAGACAACCGGCAAATACCACCTCTGACTGGCCCCATCTATCAACCCGTCAACCCCATCTATCCTCTGCCTCCCATCGAATCCCAGCTGATCGGCTGGGTCATCTTTGGTTTCCCTGCACAGGAGAATGGAACTGGAAAGCAGGTTAGTGGGGTGGGGAGGGAATGGAGATTTTGCAGTATCCTTCCCCTGCCATGCCCACCAAGCCACGCCCACAGAACTGGTAGTAAAAAAAATTGAATCCCACCACTGGTACATACTTGTGAAAAAATTATATTCAGGTAGACAACTCCACAAAAATTTTTTTTTACCTACTATGTTAGTTTCATATTGTGGATGCTTATGTGTTTTTAGGGGGCAGGGAACTCAGTGGTGGAATTCAAATTTTTTTACTACTGGTTCTGTGGGCGTGGCTTGTGGGCGTGGCTTGTGGGCGTGACAGGGGAAGGATACTGTAAAACCTCCAGTCAAGAGGTGGTATTTGGCGGTTCTCTGAACTACTCAAAATTTCTGCTACCGGTTCTCCAGAACTGGTCAGAACCTGCTGAATTCCACTTCTCAGGAAACTTTGGCAGATGGGGGATTGTCATATGTGTGTGCATGTTGGATCTGGTCTCTGGGTGTTATGCGAATTTCGTTGTATGTGTATATATCTGTAATCATCTACGTACAATGACAATAAAGTATTATTATTATTATTATTATAACACTATCCACAGCAAATGAGATAACCATGCTGGGTTTTGTATCACAAATCACTAGTCAAACACTTCCCAAGTGTTTAGGACTGCATGATATAACGGCAGATTATGTGAGCAGATCCCAGTAAGATGGCTTTCTGCAGCTGACCAATGGTGATCCTGTCAGCACCAATTGTTTTTAAGTGCTTGCCTAGGTCTTTAGGCACAGCACCCAGTGTGCCGATTACCACTGGAACTACCTGCACTGGTTTATGCCAGAGTGTCTGCACTTCGATTCTCAAGTCCTGATATCTGGTGACTTTTTCAAGTTGTTTCTCATCGATTCTGCTGTCACCAAGTATGGCAATGTCGACAATCCACATTTTTTCTTCTACACAATCGTGATATCTGGGGTATTGTGTTCCAAAACTTTGTCAAGTCTGTATTCGGAAGTCCCACAGTAGTTTTGCATACTCATTTTCGACCACTTTTTCAGGCTTATGATCCCACCAGTTCTTTGCTACAGGCAGATGGTAGTTGTGACACAACTTCCAATGGACCATCTGAGCGACTGTATTGTGATGTTGTTTGTAGTCAGTCTGAGCAATAGCTCAGTATGTGATCAATGGTTTCATCCGCTTCTTTGCAGAATCTGCATTTGGGGTCATCAGCAGATTTTTCTATTCTGGCTTTGATTACATTCGTTCTAATGGCTTGTTCTTGGGCTGCAAGAATCAGGCCTTCTGTTTCTTTCTTCGGCGTTCCATTGGTCAGCCATAACCAGGTCTTTTCCTTATCTACTTTTCCTTGGATCTTTTCAAGGAACTGTCCATGCAGTGCTTTGTTACACCAGCTGTCAGCCTGAGTTTGCATCGCTGTTTTTCTATATTGATTCTTGGTCTGCTGCACTTTGAGCAGCTTCCTCTTGTTTTGACCTCCATCAAAGCTGGTTTAACACTGTCTTTCATATAATCTACCAGAGCATGCTTCTCTTCTTCGACTGTCTGCTTCACTTGCAAAAGTCCTCTGACGCCTGCTTTTCTGGGCAAATATAGCCTGTCGATGTCACTATGTGGGTGCAGCACATAGTTGTTGTTGTTGTTGTTATTAATGGTGAATGGCATTTTTAGAATACAGGTAATCTTCGACTTACAATACTTCATTTAGTGACCATTCAAAGTGACAATGGCACTGAAAAAGGTGACTTGTGACCCTTTTTCACAGTTACGACCTTTGCGGCATCCCCAGGATCACATGATCAAAATTCAGATGCTTGGCAATTGATTCATACTTCTGACCACTGCTGTCTCCCAAGGTCAAGTGATCCCCTTTTGCGACCTTTTGACAAACAGAGTCAATGGGGGTGTCAGGAGAAGTAAAATGTTCACATATGGCTTTAAGCATAAACGGGATCCACGCACCCAACATTGTGGCACTAAGCACAGTACCTGCCTCAAATGCTATGCATAAAGCAGCTTCTTCAAAGCTGTAGGTAGAATTAAAGGGCAGAGGCTGTGTGAAGCCTTCATGTGGAGATTTAAAGAGTGGACCAGAGGTGGCATTCAGCAGTTTCTGACCAGTTCTGGAGAATCGGTAGGGGAAATATTGAGTAGTTCAGAGAACTGGCAAATACCATCTCTGACTGGCTCTGCCCAGGGGTGGCATTCAACTAGTGTTACTACCAGTTCAGTGAGTACGTTTTGCGCGCGTGTGTAAAAAACTTTAAGCTGTGCCACCCGGACAGGTGAAAAGCGCTGCGCGCAGGTGCGCAGAGTTGGAAAAGCCACTTTTTTTCCTGCTTTTTCAACCTCAGCTGTGCCACGCAAAGCAGCTGAGGTTGAAAAAGCAGGAAATAAAGGACAGGTAAGAGCCCAGGCAGGTGGTGGGCCAAACAGCAGCAAAGACAGAACCAGTTCGGTGTCTGCTGCTCTTCAGAGCTACCTGTTCTATAGAGCCAGGCAGAACCAGTAGCATCCCACCCCTGGCCCCGCCCCCATCTATTCCCTGCCTCCTGAGTCCCAGCTGATTGGCTGGGTCTTCTTTTGTTGCCCTGCACAGGAGAATGGAGCTGGAAAGTAGGTTAGTAGGGTGGGGAGGAAATGGGGATTTTGCAGTATCCTTCCCCTGCCACACCCACCAAGCCACGCCCACCAAGCCACACCACGCCCATCAAGCCACACCCACAGAACCAGTAATCATTTTTTTTTAATCCCACCACTGGTGTGGACTCTGCCCTGAATTGACTTTTGACAATTAAGTCAAATATGAATACGCCTTCCCAATCAATTTTAAAAACAAATAATATCAGATGGAGGATGTCAATTAGGCCAAAACTCATCCGCACATTTAGATAAAATGTGGCTTCTTACAAGCAGAACACCTTTTGGCAGTTAATTCCAGTTACGCATTGCTGTTTTTGTCACTTCTGGGATTCCCTCCGATAATGCATAACCTTATTTGCTTTCTCCAAATTTTTCAGTCCAAAATTGTGTCAGAACAGTAAATCCTTTAACGCCCCCTTATTTTTATCAGAAAACTTGGGGCTGTTGGCAATGCAACCTCATTTAACCTTTCTTCCTTGCCAGAAAAAGACAAACCCCTGGGCTTGGCACAGGTACATCTGCATGAACCTTCAACCTGAGCCAAGTCATGACCTCATTCGTTGAAGCACCTGGTAAGAAAAAGGTGCCCCTCCTAAGTAGTTCGGCCTGAAAACATGCTTCAAAAACAGAGCGTCCAAATTAAGCTGATGCTAAAACTGTAACAGCACCTCAAATTATAGAAGAAACTCAAACTTTTCAAGTCAGCTTGGAATTTCATATCCAAACAGCTAATTTTTGGAGGACTTTTAGTGAATTCACTTTAAAAACTGATTTCTCCAATTCGGTGATCTGGTTCACACACCATGATATGCCATGCTCTGTGTAATTATGATTTGCAGAATAAGCCATAAGCACTTTGTATATAATGCTAGGCTATCAATCATGGTCTTTAAACCATTGTGGTTGGTTTCTCCTTAACATTAAGCGAAAACTAAACCTATTTAGGAATTAGCATGGTGGGTGAAACAGATCACATGTGCCCATAAAGTTTATCTGTACCAACTTGGTACTAGAGCTATACATAATTTTAAAAAGTGTAATTCACAATGTGCTATGCAAGAACAGGCATGGAATGTGTAATGATGAACCCAAAAACCCCTAGAATGAAATAAAAATTAACTAAACAAAAATAAGAATAGCTGAAATTTCATGAGGTATCAGCAGTAAACAAATGGATTAAGACTGTCAAAGGATATGTGAGATTTTTTACTTGAGATTGTAGAAATCTTGGGATGAATTCAACAAGATGTTATGGGATGTGGAGGAAAGACCACACTCTAGCCAGCTATAAGACATTCCAAGCAATGGGAGAACCGTTGGTCACTGAGGGATGCTAAATACGTTGGTGTGTTTCGCCAAGGGTAGGAGTCTCCAAACTTGGCAACTTGTGGATTTCAACTACTGGCTGAGGAATTCTGGGAGCTGAAGTCCACAAGTGGTAAAGTTGCCAAGTTGGGAGATTTCTGGAGGAACATCTGCAAACATTCTGCCGGTGATCTCCAACAGACCTGTGCGTTCCCACAGGGAGGGCCTTCTCCGGGTGCCGTCAGCCTCTATGTGTCGTCTGGCGGCCCCCAGGAATAGGGCCTTCTCTGTGGGGGCCCCTGCCCTCTGGAATAGTCTGCCCCCAGAGATACGTACCAGCACGGACCTGAGAGCCTTCAGACGTGTGTTAAAAACCTGGCTCTTCGAGCAGGCTGGCCTGGGCTGATACAAGATTTTAACCGTCTCCCGTTTTAAATTGGATTCTAATTTGGGGTTTTTAAATATTTATGGGGGAGGGTGGACTTTTAATTATAACAGCCCAAAATTATTTAATTCATTTTAATTTTTGTATTATGTATCGGGGTAGAATCGGCTGTGCACCGCCCTGAGTCCTTCGGGAGAAGGCGGTATATAAGTGTTTGAATAAATAAATAAATAAAGCAGTTCTTCGGGTTGACTGTCTAGCGCTGTGGCCCCCAACCCTTTGGGCATCAGGGATTGGTCCTGTGGAAAGAGGTTTTTCTGTGGACGAGAGGCGATGTCATTTCATACGCTGCCTACATGGTGGGGCTTCGCATGTTTGCACGGCCCAGTTTCTGGCATGCCATTACACTTCCTTCCAGACTCACCTTGTCTCCTTTGTGTCCACTACAGTCACATTTAGTGCTTGAGGAACAGCCGTGGCACGCCTAGAAGGGAGAGAAAGAAGTTCAGTATGAAATATTAAGTGGTCCTTGGATAGGAAGAATTACTCCTCAAAAGTTAACAGGGAGCCACAACTGTGGACCGCTTCATTGTGGAACTAAGCATACTTTAAACATGGTAGGTGTACCAAACACACGAGCAAGCAGATAATTCTAATTATAATATGCAAAACAGAAAGTAAATTTCAATGATAACTGAGCAATGAAGCTCACTTAACTGTTTATATTAATAAAAGGAGGGGAAACATGTTAATTCGCTTATCAATGAGGAAAAGAGTTGGTTACTTCTGCTTTGTAGAGAGACAAAAATAGGCTTCTAAGTAAGTTGCTGGTTTTATCCTATTTACCTTATTTTTATTTTATCCTGAGCCTTAGTGATGCAGGCTGTTAATCATCTAGCACTTAGTGCAAGCTGCCTGCAATTAGTGCAGGTTCGAATCCCACCAGGCTCAAGGTTGACTCAGCCTTCCATCCTCTCGGGGTAGGTAAAATGAGGACCCAAGATTGTTGGGGGCAATAAGCTGACTTTGTAAAAATGCCGCTTGGGGGGGCCAAAAAGCCCTAGTAATAAGCAGGCATATACAATGGAATGAAGGCTATTGCCGAGCACTTAGCATGGTGCTCTAAAGACTGTAAGCCGCCCTGAGTCTCCGGAGAAGGGCGGCATATAAATGTAAATAAATAAATAAAAATAAATAAATAAATAAAAATCAAGACCAAAATCTTCTGCCCTCCAGATTCTCAGTGTGGTTCCTTCCATGTTCTAAACACTTCAGAAACTCCCTACTTTGATCATTCACCCTTCTGCTCTTTAATATCCTTGTTCTCCTCATCCTCAAAGACTTCAGCATCCCTTGGTGTAGCACAGTGATGGCTAACCCTTTTGTCGGTGCGTGCAAAAATGCGCGCGTGACCCATCATGCAATGCACCCATAATGCAATGTGTGCATGACCTCCCCCTGCCCCTGCACATGCATGCATGACCCCCGTGCACCGTGTGCCTCTGCGCATGCGTGCACGACCTCCCCCGCATCCCACACCTCATCCCCCGCGCATGCACAGCAGACCTCCCAACGATCATCTGGCTGGCGGGAGGCATGCGCTCATGCGCAGTGGACCTGATCCAGGGCGATGGCTCGTGTGCTAGCAGAGATGACTCTGCATGCCATTTCTGGCACGCGTGCCATAGGTTCGCCATCACGGGTTGCGTACAACTATTACAACATGACAAGACAGCTGTGTTGTTCAAGATGCCCAGAGCCCACACCCATTACCCCTACCCCTAACCATAATCCTGGCACTGCCAGCCATAACTCCCCTAGTGAAACCATCTTTTAACCATCTTCTTAAAGCCCCTCTTCTTCCCCAAGATACTTAAGATATGCACCTCAAGGAGAGACAGATGCTATACATCAGGAGTGTCCAACCTTGGCATCTTACGACTTTGGCTTCAACTATGGCTGGCTGGGGAATTCTGGGAATTGAAATCCATAGGTCTTAAAAGTTACCAAGCTTGGACATCCCTGCTATAAAAAAATGTTCACACACAACTATAACAGAATTCTTGTCTTTCTGTTGTTCTTTCAGCCAGACTACAACCTAGCAGGCAATTTCCCAGGGCAAGAACTGATCCTGATCTTCAATCAAACATGTAGATACACACACACACACACACACACACACACACATACACACACACACCTGTATGTTGCCTTTCATTGGGATGATCTGTACAGATAGACCCTTGCAAGATAAGCTTCCTGGACAGGGAATTCTGGGTACCACAATCTAGCACAGTTGGAAGCACAAAAGTCTATGAAAGAAAGGTTGTGCAACTATATCCTATTCCTACTCAGGTAGGCCTCGACTTACAACCATCAATTTAGTGACTATTTGAACAGCATTGAAAGGAAGTGACTTACAACTGGTCCCCAAGCTTATAACCTGGTCCCAACTGTGATTGTAAGTCGAGATTATCTGTACCTTCAAGAATCTGGGACTGCCTCTTCAGGTAAGTACTTGTGTGTAATAACTCGCAACCTTTTGAAGAATAAATTAATCAGACACACCCTTAAAATTAATTAAAACATTTCTCTTTGCAATACCTGCACGTGTTATAATTATCCAAAAGTCATTTTTAGGAAGTCTTGAGTTGTAATACGATCTTATAATTGAATAAAATTTGTGACCAGGTTTTCTGTCTTCGCCAGCCCAACTCTTTTTCTGTAAATATGGCCTTTGGAAAAGAGGTATGTAGCAAAATATTGTGCCATCACCTCTGAGTAGCAGATATATTAGCCAGCCATGCAAGTTGTGATTAGAGCAATTAAATAATTACCTATTTGGAGCAGACAGAATTGCTCAATAGTTGTTTCCTCTTGAGGAAATCGTTTATGTATCACATTTTATATCACTTGCCTTAGAAGCTTCTTAAAGCGCTGTCCAAATAGGACAATAAAAATAAGGACACTACGCACAAAGCTGCAAGATATTTATATTAATGAAATGACATGGTTGCAATCTGATCTCTAGCCAATAGATGGCGCTTTCTACTCATAGTTACAAAGTAGTTTACTTACATCCAAAAATGTCCCAAATTCAGCATCCACGCCCCCTCCCTCCCCCCCGCAAGTTTGCCAAGAAGACAATTCACACAGAAACAATTCAGAGAGCACCAAGAACCCCAAAAGACAATTCAGAGAAGTCTCAGAAATATTGAGAGAAGGAGGAATTCACACCCTTCTCTTGTTTACTCCTGTCAATGTTTGCCACAAAGACTCACATCTGCATTCAAAGTTAATTCAAAATAGGTCAACAAATAAAATGCTAGACATTGGTTTAATTCTATTCCTAATTTAATATTTCTTGTTGCAGTTCCATATTGGTCTTCTAAATATTTTGAAGAAGATTCAAAATACATAAAATAAAATATTGAGCACAGAAGGAAAAGCCTAACGCTGTTCAAAGAAAATAAGGCTTAAATGAATAACTTCAAAAGCCTCTTTTAACCAACCCGACTTTAAGAAGTAATGAAAAAGGCTCATAAAACATGAAGCCATTTCAGTTAAGCACCAATTAACTAATGAAAGATGCAGTGTATAAAATATATATAAATGAACAACAAAACTAAACAAATGCATAGAATATATAAATACAGTTAGTCACGTAAAATGTTTGAAGGTGGATTTCCCTTCAAAAATGGGGCTGAGTCCAAATTAAGATTCACCCAAATAATGTTTTTTTTAAAGAAAAATCTTAGTTGATTAATTTTATGATATTTAAATTCAAATATACTCTGTACTGTTCTTGGAAATATTCTATCTTGAATTTCACAGGATTATTTCTGAGCAAAAATGCAGATATTGATAACATGCTTAATTCACTATCCTGCAGAAATTCCTGAAATTCACATGTTGCACTGGAATTTGGTTTATTCTATAGCAAATTGCCAAATGGCAGCCCACAAATACTGACCTTAGATAACACTTGAGCCTGAACAAAAGTTAATGGGTGATAGCCAGATTAAAGAGAAAGGAAAAAGAGGACATCATAAATCAGTGCAGATACTAACCAAAGAGGTCCTTGCATTAAAAAAAAATGTGAGAAGTCCTTTCCAATTTGCCAACTGATTTGCAAACCCATCTGCAAATTGCCAGCTGCTTTGGGAACTCATCTGCAAATTACTGCAAGTTTTAAGCTAAGACCAGTAGTTATAGGCACCACATGTGGATTACCAAAAACATTCCCCCAGGAAAGGGTTAAAATTAACTTTTAAATCAATCAGTCATTGTAGGTGAGTTGGATAACTGGCACTGAATTCCCTTCCCCCAATTCCTCTAACACCCAGCCCCAAGTCAGTGTGATATTCCTGCACTTCAGTGATGACATGGTTAAAAAGCGTGGCACGAACACCCAAGCCTTTTGCTATACAATCCATTTTTCTAGCCCTCTGTGGTCTCTCTAGTTGCTCACGCTCCTTCATTCTCAGGAGAAGACCCCAGAAAGCAACTCATCTCAGGAAACCAATTCTGATGGTGAACTTGGGACACCAGGAAGTAAGAGAATCGAGCTGAAAGGAACCTTGGAGGTCTATACCAGCTCCCTGTTCAAGCAGGACACAATTATCATTTTAGACTAGTGGCTTTCCAATCTCTTGTTAAAAACTTCATTGATGAAGCACCCCAAACTTCTGTTTCATGTTACTACTGTTTCCTCCTGAATTGCTTCTTCTCCTTAATCAGTCCCATCCATTGTTTCTTGCCTTGCCTTCTCATCAATAGAAATAAGCTCAAAAGGCCATTCTAAGAATTGATTGAATGCGCTCACATCTGAACACGTTGCAGGGAAACAGAAACCCCTTCTGCAGAAGATGCCTTGGAATGAAGTTTACGAAAACTTCTCCAAATTCCTCCCCCCGGGAACATCTTTTTCTTTGAAGAAAACAACTTCTAATAAAAATTACCACAGCTAAACCAACCTTTTCCAATTGGCACTGTCCATAGATAACGGGTTGCATGTGACCTGGGGGCA
>CM042841.1:6691276-6890276 GCA_023653725.1 Bungarus multicinctus
CCCCAGAGATACGTACCAGCACGGACCTGAGAGCCTTCAGACGTGTGTTAAAAACCTGGCTCTTCGAGCAGGCTGGCCTGGGCTGATACAAGATTTTAACCGTCTCCCGTTTTAAATTGGATTCTAATTTGGGGTTTTTAAATATTTATGGGGGAGGGTGGACTTTTAATTATAACAGCCCAAAATTATTTAATTCATTTTAATTTTTGTATTATGTATCGGGGTAGAATCGGCTGTGCACCGCCCTGAGTCCTTCGGGAGAAGGCGGTATATAAGTGTTTGAATAAATAAATAAATAAAGCAGTTCTTCGGGTTGACTGTCTAGCGCTGTGGCCCCCAACCCTTTGGGCATCAGGGATTGGTCCTGTGGAAAGAGGTTTTTCTGTGGACGAGAGGCGATGTCATTTCATACGCTGCCTACATGGTGGGGCTTCGCATGTTTGCACGGCCCAGTTTCTGGCATGCCATTACACTTCCTTCCAGACTCACCTTGTCTCCTTTGTGTCCACTACAGTCACATTTAGTGCTTGAGGAACAGCCGTGGCACGCCTAGAAGGGAGAGAAAGAAGTTCAGTATGAAATATTAAGTGGTCCTTGGATAGGAAGAATTACTCCTCAAAAGTTAACAGGGAGCCACAACTGTGGACCGCTTCATTGTGGAACTAAGCATACTTTAAACATGGTAGGTGTACCAAACACACGAGCAAGCAGATAATTCTAATTATAATATGCAAAACAGAAAGTAAATTTCAATGATAACTGAGCAATGAAGCTCACTTAACTGTTTATATTAATAAAAGGAGGGGAAACATGTTAATTCGCTTATCAATGAGGAAAAGAGTTGGTTACTTCTGCTTTGTAGAGAGACAAAAATAGGCTTCTAAGTAAGTTGCTGGTTTTATCCTATTTACCTTATTTTTATTTTATCCTGAGCCTTAGTGATGCAGGCTGTTAATCATCTAGCACTTAGTGCAAGCTGCCTGCAATTAGTGCAGGTTCGAATCCCACCAGGCTCAAGGTTGACTCAGCCTTCCATCCTCTCGGGGTAGGTAAAATGAGGACCCAAGATTGTTGGGGGCAATAAGCTGACTTTGTAAAAATGCCGCTTGGGGGGGCCAAAAAGCCCTAGTAATAAGCAGGCATATACAATGGAATGAAGGCTATTGCCGAGCACTTAGCATGGTGCTCTAAAGACTGTAAGCCGCCCTGAGTCTCCGGAGAAGGGCGGCATATAAATGTAAATAAATAAATAAAAATAAATAAATAAATAAAAATCAAGACCAAAATCTTCTGCCCTCCAGATTCTCAGTGTGGTTCCTTCCATGTTTCTAAACACTTCAGAAACTCCCTACTTTGATCATTCACCCTTCTGCTCTTTAATATCCTTGTTCTCCTCATCCTCAAAGACTTCAGCATCCCTTGGTGTAGCACAGTGATGGCTAACCCTTTTGTCGGTGCGTGCAAAAATGCGCGCGTGACCCATCATGCAATGCACCCATAATGCAATGTGTGCATGACCTCCCCCTGCCCCCTGCACATGCATGCATGACCCCCGTGCACCGTGTGCCTCTGCGCATGCGTGCACGACCTCCCCCGCATCCCACACCTCATCCCCCGCGCATGCACAGCAGACCTCCCAACGATCATCTGGCTGGCGGGAGGCATGCGCTCATGCGCAGTGGACCTGATCCAGGGCGATGGCTCGTGTGCTAGCAGAGATGACTCTGCATGCCATTTCTGGCACGCGTGCCATAGGTTCGCCATCACGGGTTGCGTACAACTATTACAACATGACAAGACAGCTGTGTTGTTCAAAGATGCCCAGAGCCCACACCCATTACCCCTACCCCTAACCATAATCCTGGCACTGCCAGCCATAACTCCCCTAGTGAAACCATCTTTTAACCATCTTCTTAAAGCCCCTCTTCTTCCCCAAGATACTTAAGATATGCACCTCAAGGAGAGACAGATGCTATACATCAGGAGTGTCCAACCTTGGCATCTTACGGACTTTGGCTTCAACTATGGCTGGCTGGGGAATTCTGGGAATTGAAATCCATAGGTCTTAAAAGTTACCAAGCTTGGACATCCCTGCTATAAAAAAATGTTCACACACAACTATAACAGAATTCTTGTCTTTCTGTTGTTCTTTCAGCCAGACTACAACCTAGCAGGCAATTTCCCAGGGCAAGAACTGATCCTGATCTTCAATCAAACATGTAGATAACACACACACACACACACACACACACATACACACACACACCTGTATGTTGCCTTTCATTTGGGATGATCTGTACAGATAGACCCTTGCAAGATAAGCTTCCTGGACAGGGAATTCTGGGTACCACAATCTAGCACAGTTGGAAGCACAAAAGTCTATGAAAGAAAGGTTGTGCAACTATATCCTATTCCTACTCAGGTAGGCCTCGACTTACAACCATCAATTTAGTGACTATTTGAACAGCATTGAAAGGAAGTGACTTACAACTGGTCCCCAAGCTTATAACCTGGTCCCAACTGTGATTGTAAGTCGAGAATTATCTGTACCTTCAAGAATCTGGGACTGCCTCTTCAGGTAAGTACTTGTGTGTAATAACTCGCAACCTTTTGAAGAATAAATTAATCAGACACACCCTTAAAATTAATTAAAACATTTCTCTTTGCAAATACCTGCACATGTTATAATTATCCAAAAGTCATTTTTTAGGAAGTCTTGAGTTGTAATACGATCTTATAATTGAATAAAATTTGTGACCAGGTTTTCTGTCTTCGCCAGCCCAACTCTTTTTTCTGTAAATATGGCCTTTGGAAAAGAGGTATGTAGCAAAATATTGTGCCATCACCTCTGAGTAGCAGATATATTAGCCAGCCATGCAAGTTGTGATTAGAGCAATTAAATAATTACCTATTTGGAGCAGACAGAATTGCTCAATAGTTGTTTCCTCTTGAGGAAATCGTTTATGTATCACATTTTATATCACTTGCCTTAGAAGCTTCTTAAAGCGCTGTCCAAATAGGACAATAAAAATAAGGACACTACGCACAAAGCTGCAAGATATTTATATTAATGAAATAGACATGGTTGCAATCTGATCTCTAGCCAATAGATGGCGCTTTCTACTCATAGTTACAAAGTAGTTTACTTACATCCAAAAATGTCCCAAATTCAGCATCCACGCCCCCTCCCTCCCCCCCGCAAGTTTGCCAAGAAGACAATTCACACAGAAACAATTCAGAGAGCACCAAGAACCCCAAAAGACAATTCAGAGAAGTCTCAGAAATATTGAGAGAAGGAGGAATTCACACCCTTCTCTTGTTTACTCCTGTCAATGTTTGCCACAAAGACTCACATCTGCATTCAAAGTTAATTCAAAATAGGTCAACAAATAAAATGCTAGACATTGGTTTAATTCTATTCCTAATTTAATATTTCTTGTTGCAGTTCCATATTGGTCTTCTAAATATTTTGAAGAAGATTCAAAATACATAAAATAAAATATTGAGCACAGAAGGAAAAGCCTAACGCTGTTCAAAGAAAAATAAGGCTTAAATGAAATAACTTCAAAAGCCTCTTTTAACCAACCAGACTTTAAGAAGTAATGAAAAAGGCTCATAAAACAATGAAGCCATTTCAGTTAAGCACCAATTAACTAATGAAAAGATGCAGTGTATAAAATATATATAAATGAACAACAAAACTAAACAAATGCATAGAATATATAAATACAGTTAGTCACGTAAAATGTTTGAAGGTGGATTTCCCTTCAAAAATGGGGCTGAGTCCAAATTAAGATTTCACCCAAATAATGTTTTTTTTAAAGAAAAATCTTAGTTGATTAATTTTATGATATTTAAATTCAAATATACTCTGTACTGTTCTTGGAAATATTCTATCTTGAATTTCACAGGATTATTTCTGAGCAAAAATGCAGATATTGATAACATGCTTAATTCACTATCCTGCAGAAATTCCTGAAATTCACATGTTGCACTGGAATTTGGTTTATTCTATAAGCAAATTGCCAAATGGCAGCCCACAAATACTGACCTTAGATAACACTTTGAGCCTGAACAAAAGTTAATGGGTGATAGCCAGATTAAAGAAGAAAGGAAAAAGAGGACATCATAAAATCAGTGCAGATACTAACCAAAGAGGTCCTTGCATTAAAAAAAATGTGAGAAGTCCTTTCCAATTTGCCAACTGATTTGCAAACCCATCTGCAAATTGCCAGCTGCTTTGGGAACTCATCTGCAAATTACTGCAAGTTTTAAGCTAAGACCAGTAGTTATAGGCACCACATGTGGATTACCAAAAAACATTCCCCCAGGAAAGGGTTAAAAATTAACTTTTTAAATCAATCAGTCATTGTAGGTGAGTTGGATAACTGGCACTGAATTCCCTTCCCCCAATTCCTCTAACACCCAGCCCCAAGTCAGTGTGATATTCCTGCACTTCAGTGATGACATGGTTAAAAAGCGTGGCACGAACACCCAAGCCTTTTGCTATACAATCCATTTTTCTAGCCCTCTGTGGTCTCTCTAGTTGCTCACGCTCCTTCATTCTCAGGAGAAGACCCCAGAAAGCAACTCATCTCAGGAAACCAATTCTGATGGTGAACTTGGGACAACCAGGAAGTAAGAGAAATCGAGCTGAAAGGAACCTTGGAGGTCTATACCAGCTCCCTGTTCAAGCAGGACACAATTATCATTTTAGACTAGTGGCTTTCCAATCTCTTGTTAAAAACTTCCATTGATGAAGCACCCACAACTTCTGTTTCATTGTTCTCACTGTTTCTCCTGAATTGCTTCTCTCCTTAATCAGTTCCCATCCATTGTTTCTTGCCTTGCCTTCTAATCAATAGAAAAAGCTCAAAAAGGCCATTCTAAGAAATTGATTGAAATTCTCTCACATCCTGAACACGTGCAGAGAAACAGAAACCCCTTCTGCAGAAGATGCCTTGGAATGAAGCTTTACGAAATACTTCTCCAAATCCTCCGGGAACATCTATTTTCTTTGAAGCAACCATACCTCTAATCACAAATACCACAGCTAAACCAACCTTTTCCAATTGGCACTGTCCACTAGAAAGGAGTTGCATTGACCTGGGGCACTGCAACCGTCCCAAACACTTGCCAGTTGCCAAGTGTTTGGATTTTGATCACAGGACCATGGGGATGCTGAAAAATGGTCATAAGTCACTTTCTTCAGTGCTGTTATAATTTTCAGCAATCACTAAATGAATAGTTGTAAATTGAGGACTACCTGTAATTGCTCTGGATTATGAAAACTATAATCCCACACATATACCAAATTGAGAAATATTCTCAATCAGTGTATGAGCATTGATGATGTTACCTAGTTGGGTAATGAAACATTTGGAAGGAAACAAGCAGCTCAGAGAGCACCAAGGACGTCATCATGTCAACCCTGAGCTACAAATATTCTCCTTTATGAGACATATTCCCACGCTCACATGATTTCTAAGCAGGCATCTCCATCTTCAGCAAGAGACAATGGACTGCAGCCAAAGTCCCAAATGAAACTCAGATCTTTTTTTTCAAAGTTCTCCTTTAAAAAACTCAAGACCCGTGTTTTACCTTTTCTTTTTCTCTACCAACATCTGTATTCTTTCAGGAGCAATTTGTCAAAAGCAATATGTTAGCAACAAGCAGAGTGGATTCCAGTAGCAGATCAAAGTCAAACTTGGCATGAGGCAACCACACCCTTTTTCTACTTCTTCCTCTTGCTTTTAACCTAGTGGAATCCTGGAGAACAGACAGATGGATGACTTCTCTCAGAACGCCAAAGCAGGACAGGCAACTTATGAAATATTCCACATGTCGGAATTACTTGACCATATTTCCTAAGCTGTCGGAAAAGATGTTAGCAAGGTATAGACCTGGAATCCTGCGAAAAGCTTAGATTTCCATCCTCTGATTGAACAAACTTCCCAGAAAGTGCTTTTGAATTTTGGGGCATTCATTTAAATCACTCTATTCTGGCTGCCACCAATTCTCCAAAGGCTGGGAGTGTGTTAGCCCAACTCCGTCAGCTAGAAAAAGGACTACTGTACTTGGGGTTAGCCAAATTTAGAATCGGCAACTGGCAGCTTATATTCAGGGCCACAAATTCTGTCCCCATCTTTCCAGTGAGTTCACATCTCTTTCCTTCCTGTCAGCTTTCAATCGTCAGCCATTGTTTCTCACAGCATTTTTGTTCAAATGATCTTCCTTCAATCTAGAACTTCTTTCAGATATACCGGCACTTTAGATGCCAATGGCTGGGACTAGAGTTGCTGTGCTGGCTTGGAACTGCAGTCCTACCACATTGGGACAGTTGACCCATTATAGCAGGAGTCCTCAAACTTGGCAACTTTAAGACTTGTGGACTTCAACTCCTAGAATACTCCAGCCAGCAGAGCTGCCTGGAGCGTTCTGGGACTTGCCACAAGTCTTAAAGTTACCAAGTTTGGAGATCCCTGCATTATAGCAATAGCATTTAGGCTTACCCCATAGTGCTTTGCAGCCTTCTCTAAGTGGTTTACAAAGTCAGCATATGGCCCTCCACCAATCTGGGTCCTCATTTTACCAACCTCAAAAAGATGGAAGGTTAAGTCAACCTTGAACCTCACCAAGATCAAACTCCAGCCTGTGGGCAGAGATGCAATATTGCACTTTAACCATTGCACAATTGTGGGGAACAACTGGGTTAAAGACATTTATTTATTTATTTATTTATTTATTTATTTATTTATTTAATATACTGCCCCCTCTCCCAAATTGGGACTCTGTGCGGTGCACAGCCGAGCTAAAAACGATACAATTACAAGTATAAAATTAAAAACAGATTAAAATGAATTAAATTAGTGGCTGAAAAATTAAAACAATAATAAAACACTAAAACAGGGTGAAAAGATTACAAAAGTTAAAACCAATTCCAATAAAACTGGAACATTTTTTGCTCTTGCAAAACTTCTGATTTGCAAAGGAAATGACTACACTATGGAGGTGTTTACAGAGCACCTATAGCTTAATGAGACCTAGTACATACACAGTTTGGGGTTTATCATAATCTAGAAATGAAAGAAACAATGTTTAGATAACTCTTTAAGTGCACAAGCAAGTATGGGGCCATGGCAGCTTGCCTGGCCCAGCTGCTTTCCTTTAAACATTTTAAATATAATTAAACAAATCCTCAATTGTTGATGGACCAACTTCTCCCTGGCCCAATATGCTGCAGTCAGTTGTCTTATGTATTAAACCCTTGAACAAGCAATTGATCTACTAACTTGACTTACATTCATATTCTTAAAGGTGTTTTCGTGCTAACAAAATCTTTTTCTTCCTTCCTCCAGAAATGTTACAGCTCCTTTAGGTGTCATCCTTTGGAAGGGTTCAACAGTCTTCTTTATGGGAAAAATATCTCTCTTACCCATTGGAAATACAAGGTTAAAAATTCTTCCCTCTCCCAAGGAAACTCAGAAAAGACTTCTGTTTAAAAAAAGATCTGTATTATGCTAATTAATGATTCTGTATTATTATAATTAATAATTTATGTAAATAGCCTTATCCAGAGGACAACAGATATATTCCTATTTTTCATACATCTTCCTCCCTATCTCATCTTACATTGAAGGACTTCGAAATCAACAGTTGAAGAATTTAAAAGTATTGCCCAATAAAGTCGATGAAAACCTGAAGAAGGCCTGATTTGGGGTTTCCTTCTGCTCAACCCTGGTCCACTGAACTATTTGTTTGTTTGTTTATTATTTATTTATTCAAACAATTATTAGAAAACAGGTATAAGTATAAGCATAGTTATAAATACATGAAATGGATATGAATAAGAAAAAAAGAAACAATAGGACAGGGATGTTTTTGGTGCACTTATGCATGCCCCCTACAGACCTCTTAGGAAAGGGATGAGGTCAATAGTAGACAGTCTAAGGTTAAAGTTTTTGGGGTTTGGGGAAGAACCCACAGAGTCAGGTAGACATTGACTACTCTGTTGGTGAAGTAGTATTTCCTGCAATCAAGTTTGGTGCGGTTTATCTTTAGTTTGTATCTATTTTGTGCTCTTGTATTGTTTTGGTTGAAGCTGAAGTATTGATAGGTAGAACATTGCAATATATAACTTTATGTATCGTACTATACTTAGATCGAACCGAAGGCAGCATAGTTCTAGGTTGTCTAGGTCTAAAATTTCAAGTCTGGTGGCATAAGGTATCTTGCTATGAGTAGAGGAGTGGAGGATTCTTCTCGTAAAATATTTTGACTTTCTCAATTGTATTAATATCAGATATGTAATACGGGTTCCAGACTGATCAGCTGTATTCAAATGAGGGGTCATTGGTGCTCTCTGAGCTTGGTTGTTTTCTTGCAGATGTTTCATTATCCTAACTATCCATCAGTGGATAGGCAAGTAGATCAGAAGGAGATCTTGAACCAACAAAGTTTCAAAGGTGATAACCAACACTTTAAATCCAAGGTGTCCAACCTTGGCTACTTGAAGACTTGTGGACTTCAACATGGCTGGCTGGGGAACTATGGGAGTTGAAGTCCCTGGTCTTAAAGTTGTCCGGTTTGTACACTCCTGTCTTAAATTGTACCTGGAAGTCAATCGGTAACCAGTGAAGTGCTCAAAGTAGTGACATGATATAGGCAAATTGAGACGTAACCTAGAACCCTGGGATTCTCTGGAGTATCTCTTTCAGTTACTGGCCAATTCTTCTAAGCTTCCAAAACCATGACATGATATGGGATATTTAAAATGCATCTGCTTCTTTGCAGAAACGTTGGGTGGAAAAATATTTTGAGGGCACCCCCAGTACAGTGAAATTTCCAAGACAGTCCTTTAATCTGTACTGCAACCTTCTAGTAGGTGTAATCAAGTTTAGCTGATACCAGTGATTGGAGAGTCTCCATTACACATAACAGGTAAATGATGCCTGCAAGTAGAATTGGAATGTTAATTTTGGAAAATGCAAGTATTTATTAGGACTTTTAACATCATGAGTAATCAAGAGCCTCCTGTAATAATCTTTGGCTTGTGCAAGACAGTAGAAAAACCTAGCCACCTGCACTTAATCAGGGACACCGAAAGAAAGAGGATGGGAAGGAGAGAAATATCACGTGCTCGCTGTTAATTGGGCACGAAGCCCATCATGTTGCAACTGTTCCTCAACTCTACCGTGCTTTCTTCCCATTATAACCTTTTATTTATGGAACGGCAGGGATGGGATTAGCAAAGCTACTGGGCACCAAAGGAAAAGAATTGATTTAATTTAGTAAGTCTGTAATGTGATTATACAATGATTTTATCAGGAGCATTTGGGATGGGCGAGTGGGAATACGGCAGAGGGAAAAAGTCTAACAGTGTCAAATTCTCTGGCCCGAACTTTTGTACTTTTATAAACAGAATTTCCTTTCAAATATTTACAGAAGGCCTTATCCCATGAGCCTATCCAATTTATTCACCAAATCCTTTTCAATGAAACAATTAAGGACATTTTTGAGGGAGAAAAGAGTGCTTTACATTCGGCATTCAGCAGTCAAAGGTGGTTTGAGCCCTTCTTCCGAGCAGGAAGAAGGTCAAAAGTAATTCCTTACCCAACATCTTACAAAGGAGGCCCTCAAGGCCTCTTTTTTTCTATGTACACATATTAACTCACTTGCCACTCACTTCAAAAGGAAGCTATTTCGCTCCAACCGGGTATGACATTAAGTCTAAATCCACTCATGCTGTATAGAAAGAGGGTTTCCTTCAATGAATTCAAAAGGAGATGATGAAAGGACTTGCTTAAAGCCGAGGAACTTAACAAGGTGCCCCATTCATTGCATTCCGACATACGGCGGTTGTGATCTTTTAGATGCTTTACATTTGGGCAGCTCAGGTTATCATCAGCCTCCCCATACTGGCTAATTAAGGAAGCCTGGCAGACAGAGATTCAGCCTGCATTGAGGGCCTGTGACCAAGATCGTGTCAGTTTGAATGCTGAAGTAGGTTCCCAGGCCAGCATAAAACAAAGACAGGGAGGAACACTTCTGAAATTTGAATCGAGTTCACACATTGCTTGATTTACCATGCTAAGCCAAGGTTTTAACCATGGTTTCTGGAATAAATCATAATGGCTTCGTTCAGACACAATTGCAGCCGCACGGGCTGGTTTTACACGTCCTGCTGATCTTGATTATAAGCGTGGATTGTTGAACACGCTAAAATGCTAAAACATTAAATTGAGTTTCCAATCTGTAAGGAGTTGGGTTTTTGCTTTGGGCTAAGTCAAAATCAACCCAACCCAACCACAGTGTAGCTCAGCATAATATGTAAAACCAAACCAGCCAGCTCACTTCAACAACAGGTAAGAAAGCCAGAATTCTTGCACTCTCATCTCCATTTTAATGTCTTTGATGATGGTCAAGTTCTAAATTGACCTTGTGTGCTGTTCAGGAGAGGAGAGCCCTTTGGAACTGCTGGAAGAAGTCTTCTGGTTGATGGTACTTCCTCTGTAAATAATTTAAAGAGCACAAGGACCTTGAGAATGGAAAAGTATACCTACCATCCACAAATAACTTGGACTGAGGGCAATAGCAATAGCTCTTAGACTTATATACTGCTTCACAGTGCTTTACAGCCCTCTATAAGTGGTGTACAGAGTCAGCATCTTGCCCCCAACAATCTGGGCCCTCATTTTACCCACCTTGGAAGGGTGGAAGGCTGAGTCAAGCTTGAATCAGTGAGAATCGAACTGCCAAACCAACAATCTGGGCCCTCATTTTACTCACCTTGGAAGGGTGGAAGGCTGAGTCAACCTTGAATCAGTGAGAATCGAACTGCCAAACCAACAATCTGGGCCCTCATTTTACCCACCTTGGAAGGGTGGAAGGCTGAGTCAACCTTGAATCAGTGAGAATCGAACTGCCAAACCAACAATCTGGGCCCTCATTTTACCCACCTTGGAAGAGTGGAAGGCTGACTCAACCTTGAATCGGTGAGAATCAAACTGTCAAACTGCAGGCAGCAGGCAATCAGCAGAAGTAGTTTGCAGTACTGCATTCAAACCACTGTGCCACCATGGCTCAGTGCACATCATCTTCATTTTCTCCATTGGAGAAATTGTTCTCAATAGTTTGCTAGATGAGAACTCCAAAATCAAACAGTACCTCCATACTGAAACCAGTTTCCAGTTGTAACCAACCAATCAATCAAGACAACCATCACCTTATCAATAATTCTGCAGCAGGTATTAAGTACAGATTAGGTGAGACCTGGCTCAAAAACAGTAACTGTGAGAGGGACCTTGAAGTCCCAGTGGATGATCACTTCAATATGGGCCAGCAGTGTGCAGCAACAGCCAAAAAAATCCAGGATTGTATAAACAGAGGCTTAGAAGATCATGTGAAGGTACTGCTTTATAAAATCTTACTAAGACCACACCTGCAACCAATACTGCAACCAATTTTGGTCATCATACTATAAAAAAGACGTTGAGGCTTTGAAAAAAGTTCAAAGAAGAGCAACTAAGATGATCAAAGGCCTGGAAACTAAACTATATGAAGAATGGCTGCAGGATTTGGGTTTGGCTAGTCTAAAGAAAAGAAGAACTAGGGGGCCATGATAGCAGCATTCCAGTATTTGAGGGGCTGCCACAAAGAAGAGGGGGTCAAATTATTCTACAAAGCACCAGAGGACAGAACAAGAAACAATGATTAGAAACTAATCAAAGAGAGAAGCAACCTGAAATTAAGGCAAAACTTCTTAACAGTGAGGACAATTAACCAGTGGAATAGCTTGCCTTCAGAAATCATGGGCACTCCATCATTGGAGGTTTTTAAGAAGAGACTGGACAGTCACTTATCTAAAATGGTATAGGTTCTCCTGCTTGATCAGGGGGCTGGACTAGAAGACCTCCAAGATCCCTTCCAGCTCATTCTATTCTAATATATATACATTAATAGCAATATATATTAGACATATATATGGCTTTATAGTGTTTTAGAGCCCTCTCTAAGCAATTTACAGAGTCAGCCTATTGCCCCCAACAATCTGGGTCCTCATTTTACCCACCTTGGAAGGATGGAAGTCTGAGCCTGGTGAGATTCGAATCTTGAGCCTGGTGAAATTTGAACTGCCAAATTGCAGGCAGTTGGCAATCAGCAGAAGTAGCCTGCAGTACTGCACTCTGACCACTGTGTCACTACGGCTCATAGCTAAGTACGTAAAAGAAGCTAATTAATAGAAGGAAAACTAAAGTGACTGCTATAGTACTTAAATACTCAGTATTATGTCAATATTAGTAAGTCTATTAGCAAAATACATAAAAGCCCTGGAAGCTGATGTTATAATCTGAATTCTAACAAATGTGGCCATATTGTTTCATGGTCTTCTTTCCAATCCCCCAATCCCTTGTTAAAAATTAATCATTCAGATACTGATATGCAATACATATCAGCACTCATCTTACCTGAATACATTCTACAGAATTCAGTGGGGCCATTTCCCAGATAAGCAAGCATAAGTTTGCAACCCTAAAGTTTTCCTGATGGTCAGCTGAGTCCTGTTTCCAGGAAAGATCTTACTGTCGGGAGTTTCTCCTCTGCCTTATCGCCTGCTTCCCCCTCATTCATCTTGATTTATTGTCTCCTTTAAATCGGGATTTCCTTTATCAAAATCCTCAGCTTACCCTCAGAAGATTATAGCGATACACAATACTGTGTACCTTCCTTAGATAAAACTAGAGACAAACCGAGAAGACAGATAAAAGCTTCCAAATGGGATATGATATTCTGTGACCTGAAATCTTTTAACTATCCTGTTTAGCTGAATGGGTTTTCCCACTATGCACACACAGCACCTTTCTAATTTGCATTCCTTGCCTGCAGGAAGATGACATTACTGGCAGATTGCCACACATCCAGGAGTTTTATCTTTGAAGGATTGGTGGAGCCAGTTATTCTCTCTTCAATTTGAAGCCTTAGCCAAGTGGTAGCATCTAGCCAACCCTGTTAGCACAGGAAGCTGAACAGGCCAAACCTCCAGGGACTATAGGCCAGACTGAGAAGCAAACAATTTCTATATGATTGCCATGAAAACTATCCAGGCCAAGAGTTAATCTCGGATTTCAAGCAAGTGTTTATTCCTAAGGAAGGTCGTCTTGGCCCACACTGTAAACTTCCATCCTCAATAGCAAAATGGCAAGAATCCTCCTTAGACCTAGGTTGTAGTTTTGCAAGCTGTGGATGATTTACCACTTCCTTCTTCTCCTGAGATACTGCATGGGTCTATGTCAATTTGCTGAGGCCAACTTGCCACAGTAAACTCACTGTGGGACAAGAGTTACACTAATATCGAAGAAATGGTGGGATAGAATCATTAAAGAGAGGATGCAAAAGAAGGGGCAGAATGAAATATGAATAACAAAAATTACAACAATTTTTCATTTATAATAAAATAGTTAAATTATCCAGCAATGAGTTGGCTGTTGAGGATTATCCCATTCCATACTGTACTCTACTGAAGATACACAAGTGATTATGCTACCCATACCAAACATTAATTGGTTATTAAGTATACTTTTCCTGCAAAAATGGAGAAAATGCTTCCATTTATCTAGCTTTACTTCAACCCAACAGGGACCAATCTTTACTTGGCTAGGGGTAGAATAGTTCACCATTTTAACATGCACAGAAAAAGCTTTATAACAAGTGCAAACTCCACTGAACTACATGGAGATGCCGAAAAGGTCACCAGAAGTCAACCAGAACAGAGCCATTTCTTTAGGTTTTAGAAAACACAGATTTTAGCCGTTACAATCGAAATCATTTTAGACTTGTGGTTTCCTGTGGAATCCAGACAGCCACTGCACTCTTTGTATTAAGATAATGGGAAACAATATTGTGGATTCTATAGTTTTAAAAAAAACTTATTTAAAGGAAGCCAAAATGTAATGCTACAATCAAAGGTTATTCTGGGACCACAGAAAGAAGCTGGAATTGCTGTCTGTGCTTGCTCTTACATTGGAGGAATCAGCCAAAGGGGAATATTCTGCTTAAAACTATCCAGTTTGTTAGAAGAGTAGCCAAGGAAGGAAGGGGAAATGAGAAGAAAGAAGAACATCTAAAACAAAGTTGAAGTACAGGCAGATTCATTCATTAGCTTTTCTCCCTCCACAGTGAATACAACTCCATCATGCAGTGCAAAGACACAAAACCTATGCCCTTCTGATCAGTGGTGGGATTCAATTTTGTTTACTACCAATTATGTGGGTGTTGCTTGGTGGGTGTGGCAGGGGAAGGATCAGAGGTGGTATTCAGCAGGTTCTGAGCAATTCTGGAGAATCGATACTGGAAATTTTGAGTAGTTCAGAGAACTGGCAAATACCATCTCTGGCTGGATATTTTACAGTATCCTTCCCCTGCTACGCCCATCAAGCCATGCCCACAGAACCAGTAGTAAAAAAATTTGAATCCCACTACAGTGGTACCTCTACTTACGAAAGGCTCTACTTACGAAAGTTTCAGGTTACGAAATGCGTCTTCGAGAAAATATTGTCTCTACCTACGAATATGTTTCAAGATACGAAAGGCTTTCTTGGAAAATGGCGCGTCCGAGCTGCGCTGCCATTGGTTATCTTCCTGTCACCCCATTGGCTAGGAGGGATCTGTGCACACGCACCGCGCCGCATTCTCAGTCTCGCGCTAGCAATCCAGCAAAGCAGGAAGTAATAACGAAGAATTACAGTCCGGATTTCGGGGGCTTGGAACGGATTAGGACATTTACAGGTAAAATGTGCCTCTACTTACGAAATTTTCAGGTTACGAAACGGTTTCCGGAATGAATTAATTTCGTAAGTAGAGGTACCACTGTACCGGGAAGGATACTGTAAAATCTCCAGCCAGAGGTGGTATTTGCCAGTTCTCTGAACTACTCAAAATTTCTGCTACCAGTTCTCCAGAACTGGTCAGAACCTGCTGAATACCACCACTGCTTCTGATGCTTTTGGTCTGTGATACTTCCAAGTTGCAGGCCTAGGAAATGTTTCAAATTAATGAGAAATACATGAAGGAAACCAAGCTTAGTTCTTTAATTTGTACCGTACTTGTGAGATAATTGGATCTTTCTGGTTTGGTTTCACTCTTACAATAAGAGTAACAAGAGATGGTGAAGGAGGAGGAGAGAAGGCAGAGATAGGAGAAGAAAAAGGAGGAGGAGAAAGGAGGCAATCAGGCTAAAGGAATCTCAACACCTGCAGTGGGTTTTTTTTGGCTGAGAACCAGGTCAAAGGCAACACAGTTTCCTACCTGCCCAGACATGAACTTGCCAGAAAACTTTAAAAGATTGAAAGACATGCTGGTGAAAGTAGAAACAGCTATTGAAAAACTATAAAAGACCAAAACAAATCTACACACCATTCAGGCTTAGCAAGAAATAGATGCACAAAATTATGACTGGCACCCATTTAGCCCAAGGAGATCAAATTCATAAAACAATAATCTCAGCCACTATGCGACTTGATTATTTCTCCCTGGATATACTGTGTCATTGGTTTAGGTGGCTTAAAAGTTGGTGGGGAGAAGGCAGCATTTCCAAATCTGAGGTGTTCTCTGAGCTTGTTTTTTTCTTGAAAATACTTCATTACCCAAGCTAGGCTATATGATCAGTGCTTATTTCCAAATGTGTATGCAAGGCTCTCTTTAAATGAGCAGTTCTCCAGAAAAGCAACAATTCAGGATGAAGATGTCATTGCCTTCTCCTTTTGATCAAAAACATCTAAAGAAACAGAGAAACTTCACCCACGGTAAATGAGAAAGACGCCAGTTTAACTTCTTTGAAATCGTGGGCACCCTGCACATAGGGACACAATGCTCTGTGAACAGAATGTGAGCATTATGCTCTGTGGGTGGCTACCACTATTTCTATATCACCATGTTTTTCTCTAATCTTCAAACAAAGCAGCCCTACTTTCTTCTCAAAAAGCCAAAAAACAAACCTCGGCATATCTTGTTAGTGGAAATTCTTCTGACCAGCATCGTTTCTTAAAAGGTTAAATTACGATGCCAGGGTTCCTTTGCATCTTGAGAAGGCTCGATCCTTTGAAGTTCGTACAATGAGCGATCTGTTCAAACTTGCTGGTTTGAGGATCCTTTCTTTTTGCCCCTCTTGCAAGTAGAGCGGCTGACAATCCTGATTTTGGAAACAAGTGGATGGGTCAAAGAAACCCAAATTATACAAAACAAGCTTCCCTTTTGCAGAGCTGCCCAGCTCCACGGGGTGGTGAAGAGGTTTGCCAGAAAGGATAAGGAAAGAAAGAAAATGCAACTGAGACACGTTTTAAAGGTATTTAACTGCAATTGTGGACACACGCATGGACACGCAGTCATTGATGTGTCTCAAGATGGTTGGTCTTCGTCCAAATGAGTTCATGGCACTATGGGTTTTCTTCCCAAGAAGAAACATGTCAACTATGGTGACGTTTCTTCTTGGGAAGAAAACCCATAGTTTCATGAATTCATTTGGACGAAAACCAACCATTTATCCCACTTGGTGGTCAAGTTTGCTTGCTTTGTGAGGGGCTCACCTGGTTTGTACAGTTAGGACAAGATGAAAATTCAAATATGACAAAGAGATTTGTTTTTCAGTCAGCTGTTGCAAGTGAGAACTGAGATGAAGGGATGTACCTAGTGGTTCTAAATCTAATACCTTCCCCATTATACCATGCTGATTCTTGGGCTGAGACGGAGGGATTGATGCCATGTCTCCATGATGAAGAAAGGCTAGAACCTGAGTCTCCACTCTCCAGCATCTTGACTACAACATCCTGCTATCTCTCTGCATATCACTTTTCGGCAAGGGTACGCTCCAGAGCAATTTAAAAGAGGATGAGCTTGTCAGCTGAAAAGCTGATTGCCTGGGTTCAAGACCTGAATGAATGATGGGATGACCTCCTATTTGTCAGGATTCCGGCAGTTACCCCCATTTAAATCATGAGTCTCAAGCCAAACTTTCAAAACTTAAAAAAGATTTATTGGGAATTAAACTGTCCGTCACTGCCTGGGTGTGGCTGACTCTGAGACACATCATTCATTGTCATCCTTGACCCTGGTTTCCCCCCCACCCCCCTGGGTGTATCATAATTCATATTCTCCAATGGGACACATCCATAGCCAAGAGTTATCAATCATGCTTTCCAGTTAGAGTTTTGCATGGAAGAAACTTTGGTCACCTAGTTACTATCTTTGAAAACATTTATGGAATGCAGTTTTGGTTTGCAAATGGCTGCACTGCTCCCCTCTCCCTTTCTGTTGGCAACTCTAAAAAGACCAGAGAAATATTTTATGAGTTGATACTATTCTTGGCCCAGGTCTATTCTCTGCCCACCAAGCAGTTCGAAAGCATGCAAATGTGAGTAGATAAATAGGTACCACTTTGATGGGAAGCTAATACCGTTCCATGCCACTTGGAGTACACTCATGCTGGCCACATGACCACAGAAGTTTCTTCGGACAACAGTGGCTCCCTTAGTGAACAAACATAGATGTGCAGAGCCCCCTACAGCTAGACATGACTGGACAGAGGAAACCTTTACCTTTAGAGCACTTTTGAGACCGTTACCTCAAGGAAGCCTATTGTAAGAAGTATATAAAGGCCCAGGGTGATGGTGTGCAAATTCTGGAAAATATACATCGCAGTCAAACCAGCTTGGAGACTGCAGAGATCAAGGTCCAGAAATTTCCAACTAGCAAGAGAATTGGTAGAAAGTCTAAAAGTTGGAATCCCATGCCTGGAAGGCTGTAAATGTTGGCGAAGGCTGCAAGACAACAGGGCACCCTCACCAATGACTTACTCCAGCCATTCTAAATGCATACAGGTAGTCCTCGATTTACGACTACAATTGAGCCCAACATTTCCATCACTAATTAAAATTTTTGTCCCATTTTAGGACCTTTCTTGCCACCATCGTTAAGTGAATCACTCCAGTTGTGAGGTTAGTAACCTAACAAGTGAATCTGGCTTCTCCGTGGACTTTGCTGGTCAGAAGGTTGCAAAAGGGTATCACAGGAACCGTCATAAATATGAAGCAGTTGCCTGACTTTTGATCACATGACCACGGGGATGCTAGAACAGTCATAAAGTGTGGAAAAATGATTGTAAGTCACTTTTTTTCAGTGCCATTGTAACTTCATTCACTAAACGAATGGTTTTTCAGTCAAGGACTACCTGGTCTGACACTCCTGAAATCTGTTGTAGCTAAAACACAACCCAAAGCCTTTGGAAGAGCAGCAATGGAGCAAAGCAGCCTAAGATTTTGCATGCAAAAGACTCGAAGCTCAGCCCTTCTCTAAGTCCTTGGGAGAACTTTTCATCAGTTAGAGAAAAGTCCTCCAGTTGGCCCCGAATCAAAGCATAGCTCTTGCCAACCCTGGGAGAAATTCTCACAATTTTCTCAGCGACAATTCAGAAAGGCTCCAGCATGGCGATTATTTGAGATGGTCTGCTTGATTTTTACTTCCCAGCCTAGCTATGGGAATGGCTTGCAGTTTCCCATCCACGTTTGACCCCGCTTAACTTTTCCCAGATGAGTTACGGTCAATCAGAGGCAGCATCCAAGGTAGTCCAAAGAAATCCCAGCCATGCTGGATATCCAGTCGATACAGGTAGTCCTCAACTTACACAGCAATTTGTTTAGTGACCAGTACTGTTACAACAACACTGAAAAAAGTGACTTAGGACGGTGTTCCACACTTATGACCATTGCAGCATCCCCATGGTCCCATGATCAAAACTGAAATGATTGGCAACTGATTCATATTTACGATGGTTGCAGTGTCCCAGGGTCATGGGATTCCCCTTTTGCGACCTTCTGACAAGAGAAGTCAACAGGGGAAGCCAGATGCACTTAATTCACATAACAAATGCAGTGATTCACTTAACAACTGGGGCAAGGAAAGTCATAAAATGGGGCAAGCTCAACAAATGTCTCACTTAGCAACACACATTTGGGGCTCAATTGTGGTCACAAGTCAAGGATTACCTGTACGTGGAATTTTCATGGCATTACAAAACAGCAGCTCCAAGAGGATTTCCCTGGGCGGCATCCACTTCCTATGGAAGAGTAGGTGTTGTGGTCCGCTGGCAGCCTGCAGAAATGGCAGCAGAACTGGACAGTGGGGAGGAACATGGGCCAGTCCAGAAGTTTGGGGAGGACTCGGATGAGAGTCCTGCGTCCGATGCAGAGATGGGGCCAGGGCCACCTGGGAGTTATGCGCTGACTCCGAAGCCTCCAGAATCTGACAGCAGTGAGGCAGAGGAACAAAGGGAGCCTGTTTCCAGTGCACATGTGCACAGAGCTGCCAGAAGGCAAGAGCAACTAAGACAAAAGGGGCAACTCGGGAGTAAGGCTTGGAGGTGATTGGCCCTCCCATAAGATATAAAGGAAGTGCAAAGGGATAGGAACCTTTGCAGGAAGCAACTTTATTCGCTTTGGTCAATTTGTAACCTGAAAACTCCATGGTGAATTTGTGCTCTGTTTGGTTTTGAAAGACTAATTGGTACTTCAGTTGTTGGCAGCACTTCAAGAAAGATAAAGGTGCATTCTTATCAGACTTCTCCTGAAGAACTTTGGCAGATTTCCATGGGACAATTTATAACTGGCTGAGACTCAGTACGGGCTGTGAATGATAATAATTCACAGCTGTTGAACTAAAATAAAAGGGTTTGGATTTAACATGTGTTTATTGGTGTCTCAGGTGTCTGAGCCTTGGTCAGAACAGTGGGATGGTCACTCCCCTCTGTGACGCTGCTCCTTCCGGCCTTATTTATTTCATCATTTGGTGGAGAGCGGACTCATGGTTTATTTTTCCATGAACATCTGTTCAATCTCCATCATGTTCCAAAGGATTCCCATAAACCATTTTGAAACCAGATTGGCATTTTGTGCAATCCTTTTCTTTTGCAGCATGCCAGGTTCCCAACTTTTTCTTTGGAATTCAGAGATTCCAGAGCAAAAAAAAATAAAAATAAAATACAGGCAGTCCTTGAATTACGACCACACCTGACCCCAAAATTTCTGTTGCTCAGTGAGCAGTTTAAGTGAGTGTTGTCCTGTTTCACCACCATTCTTGCCACAGTTGTTAAGTGAATCACTGCAGTTAAGTTAGTAACATGGTCGCTAAGTGAATCTGGCTTCCCCGTTGACTTTGCAGAAGGTCGCAAAAGGGGATCACACTGCAACCCTCATAAATATGAATCCGTTGCCTAGTGCCCGAATTTTGATCGCATGACCATCAGGATGCTGCACCGGTCATAAGTGTGAAAAATGGTCATAAATAATTTTTTTTCCAATACCAAATCAAGATATACAATTAGTCCTCAACCTTCCACCTCAGTTGGGACCAGACGCTCCATTGCTAAGTGATGTATTCACTAAGTGAGTCATATCCAATTGTATGACCTTCTTTCCTATAATTGTTAAGTGAATCCGGCCCCTCCCCCATTGACTTTGCTTGTCAGGAGCCAGTTGGGAAGGTCCCAAGCAGTGATCACATGATCCCGGGATGCTGAAACCCTTGTAAATATGTGCTGGTTTCCAAGGGCCCAAATTTTGGTCATGTAACTGAAGGGATGCTGCATAGTCATAAGTGGGAGAAAACCAGTTGCAAGCCATTGTTTTCAGCACCATAACTTTGTTGTTAAACCAATGGTCGTAAGTCAAGCACTACCTGTAAAGTCCCTTGAGAAACCTTTCATTCCCCAGAATAAATCTTATGTGTGTCTTTCTAGGAAGTAGAAAAAAAAATGGAAGCAGAAAGTCAATCAATTAACCATCAGTTTCATAGCTATTTGCTGCAAAAGCTTTGGGCCTGGTTCAGGAAGGGGAGTTTCATCAGCAGTGGGACCTACCTGTTCCATTACTGGTTTGGTGATCATGTATGCATGCATGTGCACCTAATGCGCGTGCACCTGACATGCGTGCGCATCTTTCCCTACATCAGCTGAAGCTTGCAGCACCAATCAGCTGGGAGGTGAAAGAAAAGCGCAGGGGCAGGTGAGAGGGCCTTCTCAGCTGATTGGAGGCTTTTTTCCCCCTCCTCTCGCTGATTGCTGGAGGCTTTTTTTAAAAATTTTTTTTACTACCGGTTCAGTTGAACCGGTGCAAACCGGTAGCATATCATCATTGGGTTTCATCCCATTTCTACCAGCATGCTCAGGAAACCAAAGTGGGGAGGAACCTTTGAATACACTCAATCAGGGGTCTCTGATCCCCAGGCCGTGGCCTGGCACTGGGCTGTGGTAAGTGGCAGGAGAGACGATGCACGCAGCTTCCTTTGTGCGAGTGGTGGGCACTTGTGTGTAAAACTCCATTTGTATGAGCAAATGGAGCTTCATGCACGTGTGCAAGTGCCGGCCACTCGTGCAAATGGAGCTGTGCGTGCGCGCACCTGCCTGCCACTCAAACGGAACCATTTCCTCTCCCCCGCCAATCTGCAAGGTTGGGGAGCCCTGCGCTAGACACACGAATGCGCTGGGAAAGATTAAAAAACACCTACACTGCAAAATGCAGCCCAGAGCTATGCAATAATTAGAATACTTGCAAGACTGACATAGCCTAAGAGAATACGAAATACAGTTGTGTTTAGCACACGCGCGCGCACACACACACTGTACAGAGAGCATGGAAGAATGTCTCTCTTTTCACCTCCCTTTTCAAAAGTCACACCCTTACAAGATGCAGCCTGTAGATTCCCTTCCCTGGTGCAAATCTCAGGCTATCAACCATCTAACCGCCATCATCCCACATCAGCCCACCTGCAAGGGAAGAAAGAATTTTGCAAGGTCTTCTTTGCCTTGGCATCATCACATCCCTGGAGATAAAATAGGAGAAAACCTGCCCGCTGCAGATGCTAGATAACTCTATGCCCTGCCCTGTGCCCGCTTCCAAGGACAGGTTTTCCCCCTTTTCTCACGTAGATCACTCCTGAGCGGGATCTGTTCCAGAATCTGGAATCCTCCCGTGCTTACATGTTCAACCATCATTTACTGACTGTTCAACCTTACAATGGCACCAGAGGTGGTATTCAGCAGGTTCTGACCACTGCTGGAGAACCGGTAGCGGAAATTTGAGTATTTGGAGAACCGGCCAATCCCACCTCTGGCTGGTCCTGCCCTCATCTCTTCTCTGTCGCCCGAGTCCCAGTTGATCGGCTGGGTCGTCTTTGGTTGCCCTGCCCAGGAGAACAGAGCTGGAAAGCAGGTTAGAGGGGTGGGAAGGGAATGGGGATTTTGCAGTATTCTTCCCCTGCCATGCCCATCAACTAAACCCACCAAACCAAGCCACACCCACCAAGCCATGTCCACAGAACTAGAAATAATTTTTTTTTAATCCCACCACTGAACGGAACTGAAAGAAAGCTACTTATGATTGTTTTTCGCACTTACGGCCATTGCAGCATACACATGACCAACATTTGGATGTTTTGCAACTGGCTCATATTTATGATGGTTGCAGTGTTCTAGGGTCATGTGATTCCCCTTGTGCCACTTTCTGGGAAGCAAAGTCAATGAGGGAGCCAGGTTCTCTTAACAACCGCGTTATGACCTTAATAACCGCCATGATTCGCTTAACAGTGGCAAGAAAGGTCGTAGAGTGGGGAAAAACTCCCGGAACAACTGCCTCACTTAGCAACAGAAATTTTGGGCTCAATTATGGTTGCAAGTCGAGGACTTGTATTTGTTCCAATTGTTATAGAGTACCTTTTATAGGTCAGGTAGTCCTTGACTTTCAACCAGGGGTGGATTCAAATTTTTTAGCAACCGGTTCTGTGGGCATGGCTAGGTGGGCATGGCCATGTGACTGAGTGGGTGTGGCCTTTTTTTGCAGCACCTCCCCGTGTTCCATTTTTGGGCCTTTTGGGCCTCAGGGAAGCCTCCTGGGGGGGCGTTTTTACTCCAAGAAAGCTTCCTTGAGACCCAGGAAGGCTAAAAATGGAGGAGGAGGGCATGGGGGAGGGTGCTGTGCCTCCCCTTGCCTCCTGGGCCTCAAGGAAACCTCCTGGGTGAAGCAGTAAGACAGCGAAGGGAATCCCAGCACAGCTGATCATTGGAACAACTGATCATCGAGAGAGAGAAAAGAAATACCTTAAGGAGTGATTGGTGGGGGAGAACGCAGTCATCAAGGACTGACTGGGCAGAGAGAGGAGGGGCCAACCAGGGGCACGATTTGCCGGTTCTCCGAACTGCACAGAATCATAACAACCAGTTCTATAGAACTGGTCCAAACAGGTAGAATTCCACCCCTGCTTTCAACCATTTATTTTGCGACCATTCGAAGTTACAATAATACTGAAAAAGAATGACTTATGGCCAGTCGTCAACTTACAACGGTTGCTGCATACTTAAGATCATGGGATCAAATTCAGGTGCTTGGCAACTGGCATGTATTTACAATGGTTGCAGCATCCTGGGGTCACGTAACCACTATTTGCATCCTTCTCAGGCAACCTCTGACAAGCAAAAAGGAATCTGGAGGGGAAGGCAGATTCATGTAACATCCATGTGACTCACTTAAGAAAGCACTTCGCTTAACAATTATGGCAAAAAAGGTCATAAAACCAGGCATGACTAATTTAACAACTGCCTTGCTTAGCAACAGGAATTGTGGTCCCAAATTGTGGTCATAATCTAAAGATTACCTGCACAGAGCTCACATCAAATAATAATGCTACATTGTGCAGGATTGGAGAGCAGAATTTGGGCTTAAGGAGTGAAAATCAGGGGTGGTATTCTACTGGTTCAGCCGAGCCGGTAGCGGCGATGAGCAGCAGAGAACAAACCGGTTCTCTCCGGAGCTCTGCTGTTGGGCCCACCCACCTGCCTGGGCTCCAATGCTCACCTTTATCCTCCTTTTTTGAAGCGCAGCTGCTTTGCGCAGCACAGCAGAGCATTGCACAGCAGCTGCTGAAGCAACCAGGAGAGTGCAAGCTTGCAGGAGGTGAGTTGGAATGCCTCTGCGCCTGCACAAAGGGCGCGTTTGGCACGCGCACGCACACAGTGTGTGTCCACGTGCAAAGTGTGCCCACCAAGCCACGCCCACTTCAAACTTTTTGAATCCCACCACTAGTGAAAATGTACTCCCAGTAACATTTCAAATGCCAATTTAGTGATGACTCTGGTGCATCTGCCTTTGCTTCCATGCTTATGGAATTTTGCACCCTGTTCTGGAGGACTTTCATATAGCATCCTGGTTTACTGTTGCAAATGCAGTCTAAATAAATAAATAAAGGCCAAATATTCTTCTTTCCTTTATCACCAAGATGGAAAACTCTATCTTCGCTCTGACTGATTCAACTCTTGTCTTTACATATAAACCAGAAATCAAATGTAATCCAAAATACATTTACCAAGAAAGGCAGCTTGCTAGTTTAGCTTTGGAAATGGCTTGTTGAACAGTTGTTTAGAATTTATTTTAAACCATGACATACAAACTGGCTTCATACTGATCACTAAGCCTTAAACAGTGGCTTTCTTTCTTTCAGTTTAATATGCAAATCTGCATTTTAAAATGCAGATCTGCATTTTACTAGCAAGTTATGGAGAGGGGGAGAAGGAAAAAAAAAAGAATGCTGGTTTATTCTCTGTTTCAGTAAAATGAAAAGAGAAACATTTGCTGGGGCTCTTTCCCCATGCTCATATTCCTAAGCTATGATTGTGTTAGAAAGCAGCCTATTGAGAAAACCATGGCTTAGAGAACAGGATCCAAGAGCCTACAAGCCTTGGATTGAAACTATAAGGCAGGGGTACTCCAGACTACATCTCCCATTATTCCTTGCTGTTGACCAATCTGGTGCAGTTTAGAGACTTTGGTTCTATGATCTCAGCTTCCCATAACTTTTGCAGCCCAAGCATCCTTCTAGCTGGCCACATCAAGAACTGATCTTCCACAACCAGAACTGTGTGAAAACACCAAGTTCTATTCTTCTCTCATGAGAAACTAAAAAGGAAATTAAGATGAAACAGGTTATAATCTTATACTGATCTGAACACATATTTCAGCCCTAAATATATGAGACATCCCATTTGCTTTTATGTATGTCTTGCCCTTTATATAAATGTTCTACAAATCCCACAGGAGATTAGTAATTGAAAAGAAAACAGCAGGCTCTGTCAACTGGTTGAGAATAATTACACACAAAGCAACTCAGTTTCTTCATTTCTGGCAATATTTTCTCCCCAAACGCTACTTCTTCCATTCTTCTCTTAAAAGAAAACAGATGTCCAGGCACTTACTCTTAAAACAGGTCTTCTTACTGAATACTCAGCCTGCTGAACACAAAAACATTGCAAACATTCTGCTTTATACTTGTGCTTGAAAATTTTATTCCATAAACACATACATGGAAGAAAATACTACATACGTACTGAAAATCATTCCGTGAAAAGTCCTCCAATATGCAATCACGACATTCAAGGTTACAAGGAATAACAATCCTTCAGAGTAAGGCACTCTCTTGATGTGGTTGTGGGACTTGTGTGCTTTGAGGAAGATGAGAGCTATGCCAGAGGTTCATTCTTTTAAACAAACCTTAAATAACCCTTCCATATTTATTTGCTGATTGATATATGAGTTTCTACGATAGAAAGATTTGAACTTTCTCATATTATAAGCAACATTTATTTCAAGTGGACAGTAAGGCAACTCAGTCTAAATGCTAGTGGTTTCCTGCTTTTAAGTAATACTTTTGCACCCAAAAGCTAGCATCTTTTTCAAATCTGTAAGGACATTTCCAGGAAATTACTTCTATAGTTTCCAATTGGAAATTGAAGTTTTGAGTTTACAACCTTCCAACTGGCAGCAATCTCAAGATACAAAAAACAACAGCAGCTGATGGCATCACCCAATTAATGTTGGCTAATTTTTAAAAAGTTAAGCCAGGTTGGATCTGGTTAATATTTGGATGGAAATCTCAGGGCTGTAAACTAGACTGGGAAGTTGGAAAAAACATCTCAGTAGGTGACCAAGCAAATATTCCCTGCCACGAAAACATGGGTTAGCCTATAAATTTACCGGGAGTTGTGCACTACTCCAGAGTCTTAAAAAAAAAAAAAGCTGAAATATTCACAGCATTTCATACTTTCTTTGAGAACACCCATGTACCGTGTTACTTACATTCCAAGCCACTGTATTTGCAGGCGTGACTAAACAGCAGTTAGTTACATTACCAACATTGAAGTCAAATTAATTAAAGTTCACTTAAGATATAAACATTCCTGTGTTTAAACCAAAGATGTTTCATAATTGTATCAGTCCTTTATAACATTTGGCTGTCATTTTTTGCAGAGTGTTTTTTTTAAAGAAACCCAACATATCAACACAGCCTGATTAGTGTAATCTGTCATTTAATGACATCAAAAAACATATGGCACACAGCCCATTCTCTGACCCGTTGTGGTTAAGGACACATTCTCAAGATAGATAAATATATTTATTTCTCAAAAATGACAACAGAGCATGGTGGTAAGTTTAATATTTAAAGCAATCAGTGTACTTAACCACACACAACTCAAAGGCCACAGGCTTTTCATTCATCAGTTCATTTATCCTGGGGAATTATTGTCAATCAAAATTGTTCACACATTCAGCCAGCAGCAAGAAAATGGGAGGCACGTGTGTTGGTGAGTCAGCCTCAGCTCTAACACATCTACATTCGTTTTGAAGAGCTACGAGGGCAGGCGAGTTGCTCCCTTCAGATGTTCAGGGCTGTAGCTCTCAGCCATGGTTTGTATAGCCAAAGGTCACTGAGCTATGGAAACAGCAGCCAAGCGACTAGAAGGTGCCCTGTGGCCAATTCTAATCACAGCTACATTCTAAATGAAGTTTAAAGAAACAAAAATGAAATATAGATAGTCCCCAACTTATAACAATTCATTTAGTGACCGTTCAAAGTCACAACAGCACTGAAAAAAGGGAGCTATAACCATTGCAGAATCCCAAAGAACAGACGATCAAAATTTAGATGCTTGGTATTTATGACGGTTGCAGGGTGCCGAGATTATGTAATCCCCTTTTGCGCCCTTCTGACTAGCAAAGTCAATGGGGAAGCCAGATTCACTTAACAACCAGGTTACTAACTTAACAACTGCAGTGATTCACTTAACATGATGATGGATCCTGGGATCCGGAGAGGTGGCCCACTCAAGGGAAACGCGCCCAATTACGCTTATTTCTAAATTCTTAACGGGGTTAGGGAGGGTGGTCAGACAGGGTTTGGGGGACAACCCACCTGGAAAAAAGGCCAGACCGGAGGTCACACGCGACCGGGAGGTTTTGGGATTGGGGATGGTTGGATTGCGGATGGGGTTTTTTTCTGGGGAGGGGGAGGAGAGGGCCATTTCTACAATCGGTGGGAGAGGCAGGTATGGAGTTGACAGGGGGCCTTACCAAGTTGTGGGAGCTCGCCCCCGCTGTTTACAAACGGTGGTGTGCTCCGACCCCCAGGTCACGTCTCGCCCCCTGAGTTGTTCGAATGATCGGGCCCTGGGCCTCCAGCTGATGTTATACAACACCAGGTCCGTAGTTAATAAAGCCCCCCTTGTTTACAAGCTTGTCATGGAGGGGGGAGCGGACCTGGCGGGCATCACCGAGACCTGGCTGGGACAGGAGGGGGATGTCCCTCTGGTGGAGATGTGCCCAGCCGGGTTTCAGTTTTTTCATCGACCAAGGGACCAAGGGAGGGGTAGGGGGGTTGTGGTGATTATTTGGGAGGATCTGGGTTCTAGGGAATTCACTGTTCCTCAGACGACCAGATGTGAATCCCTTTTTGTAAAGTGTGGTTCCGGGGTTCAGATGGCCTATTGATCACATCCCTGGCTCCCTGCTATATGACATCGGCTCTGCCTGAGCTCCTTGAGGTCATAGCCGGCCTGGCAGTTGTGACCCCCAGGCTAATGGTCATGGGGGATTTCAACTTGCCTTCGGCTGGTGGGGCCCCGGGGATTGCTCAGGAGTTCCTGGCTTCCATGACAGCCTTGGGTCTGACCCAATTAATTAGGGAACCCACTTGCACTGGGGGGTCACATCTTGGATCTGGTTTTTGTCTCTGGACAGTGGCAGGATGATCTTGGTATAGGGGACGTTTTTATTGAGCCCCTGTCATGGTCAGATCATTTGCTCCTTAGGCTGGACTTCCAGGCCGCCAACCCCCATTGCAGGGAGGCGGACCAAATACGATGGTACCGCCCCAGGCGCCTGGTGGATCCAGATAGGTTCTTGACGGAGCTTGGGCCATGTCCCGACGTTCAAGCACACGACTCGGTTGAGGACCTGGTTGCCACCTGGGATAGGGTGGCGGCTGGGGCCCTTGACCGGGTTGTGCCCTTGCGGCCTCTGACCCGGCGCCTCTCTCACACGGCCCCTTGGTTTTCCGAGGAGCTGAGGGAGATGAAGCGCCAGAAAAGACGACTGGAGAGTATTGGAAGGACTACTTGCTCCGGACCCGACCGAACACTATTACGGTCTTATATTAAGACCTATTTAGTGGCGATAAGGTGGCAAAGCATTCTCACTTTTCCACACTTATTGCGTCCGCAGGAAACCACCCAGCCACCCTGTTTAGAGTGACCCGCTCCCTCTTGGAAGGGGGAGCGCGGGAGGACCCCTTACAGGGACGGGCTGAGAACTTTTCAAATTTCCTGCTGGATAAAATCACTCAGATCCGGGTGGGCTGGACTCTGAATGGGCAACTCTGGGCAGAGGGTCGGGGGTGGAATTTGGGAAAGTCATTTGGGAGGAGTTTGACCCTGTGACCCCCTGTGGACAGGATGCTGCGGGGGCTGAATGCTACCACATGTTTATTGGACCCGAGCCCCTCTTGGCTGGTGTTGGCCACTCGGGAGGTGACACGAGGTTGGTTCTAGGGTATTATTAACGCTTCCTCGAGTGAGGGATATATGCCCGCTGCCTTGAAAGAGGCAGTAGTGAGATCCCTCCTCAATAAACCATTCCTGGACCCAACTTTGTTATCTAATTATCGTCCCATCTCCAACCTTCGCTTTGTGGCGAAGGTTGTTGAGAGTGTAGTGGCACGACAGCTCCCCCAGCACCTGGATGAAGCTGTCTATTTGGATCCATGCCAATCGGGCTTCAGGCCCGGGCACAGCATGGAGACGGCATTGGTCGCATTGGTGGATGATCTCTGGAGGGCCCTTGACAGAGGTCATTCCTCTGTCCTGGTCCTACTAGATCTCTCGGCGGCTTTTGATACTGTCGACCACAGTGTCCTATTGCGACGGCTGGAGGGGTTGGGGGTGGGGGGCACTGTTTTGCAGTGGTTCTCCTTCCGCTCTGGCCATTCGCAATTTGTGTTGGTGGGGGGGCAGAGATCAGCCCCGAGGCCCCTGGTTTGCGGGGTGCCGCAGGGGTCAGTGCTCTCGCCCCTTCTGTTCAACATTTATATGAAGCCGCTGGGTGAGATCATCCGTGGCTTTGGGGTAGAATTCCATCAGTATGCTGACGATATTCAGCTGTATATTTCTACCCCAGGCCACCCCAATGAAGCCTTCGAGGTGATGACCCGGTGCCTGGAGGCTGTACGGTGTTGGATGGGGCGGAACAGGCTTCAGCTCAACCCATCTAAGACTGAGTGGCTGTGCTTCCCGGCACCCCGATACAGCCAGCTGGTTCCATCGCTGGCTGTGGGGGGGGGGGGGAAATTCTTACCCCCACAGAGAGGGCTCGTAATCTGGGTGTCCTCCTGGATGTGCGGCTGTCACCAGGGGGGCTTTTGGTCAGGTCCGTAGGATCTACCAGTTGTGGCCCTTTCTGGATCGGGATGCGCTTCGCACGGTCACTTCCGCCCTCGTAATCTCCCGCCTAGACTATGCCAATGCTCTCTACATGGGGCTTCCCTTGAAGAGTACCCGGAGGCTCCAGCTGGTGCAGAATGCGGCCGCGCGGGTGGTGTTGGGGGCTCCTCAGGGCTCCCATGTTACGCCGCTCTTGCGTGAGCTGCATTGGCTCTCGGTGGTCCTCCGGGTGTGCTTCAAGGTCTTAGTTACCATCTTTAAAGCGCTCCATGGCTTGGGACCAGGATATTTGCGGGACTGCCTCCTGCCATTATCGGCCTCCCGTCGACCAATACGCTCCCATAGAGTCGGCCTCCTTGGGGTGCCACCAGCTGGACGGCTGGCGACCCCGAGGGTGCGGGCCTTCTCATTGGGGGCACCCTCCCTCTGGAACGAATTACCCCCGGAGATGAGGACCATCCCTGATCTCCTGACCTTCCGGCGCACGTTGAAAACCTATTTATTTCAGCAAGCCGGTCTGGCCTAGGGGTTTTTAGACTTTTTAATTTGGTTTTAGCTTTCTTAATCTCCTAATTTTTTAATCTTTTGATAATGGCCAATCTATTTAATTCTTTTAACGCATTTTAAGTATTGTATGTGTATTTTTATATGTATATTTTATCTGGCTGTACACCGCCCTGAGTCCCTCTGGAAGAGGGGGCGGTAATACAAATTTAAATAAATAAACAAACAAACAACTGTGGCAATAAAGGTCGTAAAGTAGGGCAAAATTCACTTAATAAATGCCTCATTTAGCAACAGAATTTTTTTGGCTCAATTGTGGTTGTAAGTCAAGGACTGACTACCTGTACAATTTCACAAAGTGAAATACAAGTACAATATAAAAGCATATTTCATTTCTAAGAAACCAAAGAGATTACCGCCTTCCCACTTTACAAAGGAGAATTCTCTACTCAAAGAACAATACAATCATTTCCCAATTTAAACTTGAAGTCTGGGTTTGGATAAAGCCAGCATGTAATGAATCTCTTCATGGTTCAGTGCGCCCTGTGAATTTGACCACCGTGGTTTGTAATGATAGGCTATGGCTTAAGATTTATGTGAACCTAACCATTGTGGCTTATTCCACAAACCACAGCTTGGCAGGAAGTGTGAACAACAGCATCCACATTTCCTTAAAATGGGGACCATCTGCAAAGATCATCCAAGGTTCTATTCTTGAACCATAGAATTCATCTTCAACCATGAGAGTGAAAATTGATGGCACCAGCAGAAATGACAGAAATGATTGTTTTAATTAGAGATCACTTGGTTTCTATTTGGAAACCACTTCTGAACTTTGTGCTCGAGTCAGAAAAAAAAATGAATTCTTGACTTTATGTTTACTGATTAGACTAGAGGTAGTCCTTTATTTATAACCATATGTGAGCCCAAATTTTTTATTGTTACGTGAGACTTTTTAAAAGTGAGTTTTGCCCCATTTTATGATCTTTCTAGCCACAGTTGTTAAATGAATCATTGCAGTGGTTAAATTAGTAACATAGTTATTAAGTGTATTAAGTATTAATCCAATTGGCTTTGCTTGCCAGAAGGTTGCAAAAACTGTTCATGTAACACCAGGACATTGCAACCGTCATAAATATGAACCAGTTGCCAAGGATATAAATTTTGATCATATTACCATAAGGATGCTGCAACAGTCATAAGTGTGAAAAAATGGTTATAAGTCACATTTTTCAATGCCTTTGTAACTATGAATGGTCACTAAACAAACTATTTTAAATCACATTTTGACTCAGATGTGGTTAGTAGAAAAGACACAACTGATTAGGTTCCCAAATAATAAATCTATAGTTATAAACTGCAATATCTGAATTCATAAGATGCTGATCTATAATCAAGTAAACCCTATTGAACTAAATTCCACTATGAGTTAGTGCAATGTGTGAACCCATTAATGGAAGAAACAGCAAGAAAAATGAAAGTGTGGAGAAGCTGTAAAGGATAAGCTGAGAAGTGCATACAGGTAGTCCTTCTTTAATGACCATAATTGGGACTGGCAATTTGATTGTTAAAGAAAAGTGGTGGTAAGTGACTGCAACTATGCTTATGATGACCAGACTTCAGCTTTTCTTTGCTTTACAAACCTGCAAAGGTCATAAACGCAATAACTGTTTGTAAAGTTACTTTTTCATCACTGTCATAACTGCAAACAGTTGCTAAATAGGGAAATCACTAAGTGGAGATTACCTGTAATACACATCAACACAGCAAAGAGGCCAGTTGGCCAGTCAAACAGTACTCCAAGCAGTACCCCTCAAACCAAGAATCTAAATTTAAGTGGTGCCCTAGGGAGCAACCAGCTCCTTAAACTGGTTTGATTTTTTCCACCCCAGTGTGATATTTACAGTCCCACATGACATGGCAAGCTCACAATCCACTCCCTTCCCTTCGTTTTTAAAACCACCCCCTTGGCTGTCTGGCATAATGCCAGCCTAGATAGACCTCAGCACTATCACACCCTTGACCAAGGAATCCCGTTGCTATTTATGGGCCAGAACCCAGCTTGACTTAGCGCCAAATCTGAAACCCACAAAGGACAAAGACGTTGAGATTAGCAAGCTTGGCATAACCCATGCCTTTTTTTCCCCCTCTACCCCAAGTTGGCATGATTTTAGTTCAGTTGCTATCTTAAGTGCTTGGCTGAAAACATCATTCTGTTTTGTGGCCAGAGAATAAGATGGAAACTTTGCCTCAAGAGATCGGCCTCCTGCAATTTTTTCCACATCAGTTACATCACCTCCCAGTTCAAGGGTCTGCTTGACCCAGGACAGAAAGTCCAGTTAGTCAACCCAAAGTACCCCTTTTGAATCACCAAGTGCCAAATTTTAGTCTTGGCTATGGATCTAAACTTTTTAAAATAAGTACACCAAGTTTCTACTCCCAGAGTCAAAAATACTGTCAAAAATCTCTTTTTTTTTCAGGGTTTCTGGACCATGAATTGTACAATTTACAATTACAAGAGTCCAGTGAAAACCTGTAGCAACAGCTATTGGAATGTCCCTTCTCTGTAAAATAAAAACACCTCAATTCAGGTTCTTGCCAAACATCAGGAGGAATTGACAGGCAGCTATTGGAATGTCTATTATCTACAAAATAAAAATACCTCAATTAAGGTTCTTGCCAAACATCACAAAGAATTGACAGTCTTGGTTTGCAGAATGGAGATTTCCATCTTTAAAGATGGCCTGAAGCCACGGCTTTTTATCTTTGACCTTTGATCTTTTACAGAGAGACCACCTAAAAGAACTCTTCCATGGAATTGCAGCATCACAGCAGCCTGGAAGAAGCTAAGATATCCTGGAGCATTAGCAATTATTCTTTGGATTATGCCCAGAAATAAATTGTAGAAGATAGATGTGGGTAGTCCTTGACTTGCAACCATTCAGTAACCATTCAAAGTTACAATGGCACTGAAAAAAGTAAATTATGACCATTTTTCACTTATGACCATGGCAGCATCCCCCTGGTCACATGATCAAAATTCAGATGCTTGGCAACTGATTCCTACTTATGACGGCTGCAGTGTCTTGACAAGGTCAGTGGGGGAGCCAGACTCGCTTAACAACCGGGTTACTAACCTAGCAACTGCAGTGATTCACTTAACAATTGTGGCAAGAAAGGTCATAAAATGGGGAAAAACTCACTTAGCAACTGTCTCACTTAGCAGCATAAATTTTGGGCTTAATTGTGGTTGTAACTCGACGACTGCTTCTATTTGTCTATGATAGCCAAAACTCAGGAGGAGTTTGGTAGAACTTTTCAGACCAACGTTTTTTTTCTATTAAAAGATGCATTTGAAGAAAGTTTGTTAGTAAGGGTGAAACCTTTGCTGGACAGATATAATTTGGTCTTGCAAGCCAACTAGAGGTGGTATTCAGCTGGTTCTAACCAGTTCTGGAAAACCGGTAGTGGCAATTATGAGTAGTTCGGAGAACTGGCAAATGCTACCTCTGATTGGCCCCGCCAACCCCATCTATTCTCTGCCTCCCATTGAGTCCCAACTGATCGGCTGGGTCTTCTTTGGTTGCCTTGCCCAAGAGAATGGAGCTGGAAAGCAGGTTAGTGGGGGGTGAGGAATGGGGATTTTTCAATATCCTTCCCTTGCCACACCCACCAAGCCACGCCCACCAAGCCACACCCACAGAACACCACGCACACCAAGCCATGGCCACAGCTGATCAGCTGGGTTTTCTTTGGTTGCCCTGCATAGGAGAACGGAGCTGGAAAGCAGGTTAGTGGGGTGGGTGAGAAATGGGAATCCTTCCCCTGCCACACCCACCAAGCCACGCCCAAGCCACACCCACACAACACCACGCCCACCAAGCCATGCTCACAGTTGATTGGCTCATCTTCTTTTGTTGCCCTGCATAGGAGAATGGAGCTGGAAAGCAGGTTAGTGGGATGGGGAGGAAATGGGATTTTGCAATATCCTTCCCCTGCCATGCCCACCAAGCCACGCCCACCAAGCCACGCCCACAGAAATGGCAGTAAAAAAAATTTTTAATCCCACCACTGAAACCAACATATTTCCCATAGAATCACCTCCACACCCCTGTATTCCAATGCAGCTCAGATTCCAAAGTCTGTTCAAATAGCTTTCCCTGAAATTATAGTAGAGATATTTGTGAGTTCACATTATTGTTCCAAAGAAGATTGATGTGTGTTTGGCATCATTTATCTGCACGTGCTTTTCTCACACTTGAATTCAACTCCAAGAGGAAGTGATCTCTGACAGCTGGGCACATAAAAAAAAACCTCTGAAATTAAACATGAAAGTAACTGCAATAAATAAAGGTCTGTTCAACCAGGCTGGGTTCCCACATTTTACTAGACCAACAACATTTGTTAAATCTTGATTTGCTGGATAAACCAGAGTTGGTGGGATTTATGTAACATACTAAGTCATAAATCATTGATACTGATAAGGCTGGGTCCACATAACCTATTAAAAGAAAACCAAGCAAACCCTCAAAATGACTTAGGATAGGGTTTCCCAACTTTGGCAACTTTAAGATGCATGGACTTCAACTCCCAGAATTCTCCAGCCAGCATAATTGACTCGGGAATTCTGGGAGTTGAAATCCACATGTCTTAAAGCTGTCAAGATTGAGAAAGCCTGATTTAGGGCAATTGATGAAGACCTTCACTCTCTATTATGTATGTACAATAGTCAGAAAGTCAAGAGGAGAATTAAGGACAGTGTATTTGTTCCAAATCTTCTGTTGTGAAGGAAGATGAACAATTCTAATCAATTTCTACTTGTAAAGTGCTTAAAAAACAAAATTAACTTTTTTCAAATGAGTTACAAACTGTTTTAGACAACTATTATAGAATGTAACGAAGTGCAAAAGCTTTAAAAACAGCACATTTAAACCAGTGTTCTTTTAAACTTGGCAACTTTTACCAAAAGATTTCAGTTCCCAGAATGCTGCGTGGGAGATTCTGAGAGTTGTAGTCCAAATCTTAAAATTGCCAACTTTGAAAAACCACTGAGTTTAAGTAACCAATACAAGTTATTGGCAATCTTTGTTTAAAGCAGCAATGAAAATGATCTTAATTCTGTCTCTGGAGTTTAGATTTGTCCACTAACCAGAGTTCTGAGTTCTAAAAAGAGAATTAGTTTTTAAAAGAAGAGAAGACACACTGATAAAAGACAGCACAGGAGTCTTCAAAGCCCATTTAATGTGTCAGACCAAAAAGAAAAATCAATGAAACATGTTAATAGCAACTATTGACTTATAGGGCATGTTAAAATCCCAGAAATGCTAAGTTGTAAAATGCTAGGAAAAGAGGAATATTTTTAGACAGTGTTGAAAAAACAGCACAGAGAAGATCAGGCAAAACATTTTGGAGACAACACCCCTCAAAATGGTGCAACTACTGAGAAGACATTCTTCTTTGTAGAAAAATGTTTCATTAGCTGGAAGCGTCCAGGGAAGGATCTAATCTTAAAAGTTTGGTCAACTACAGGTAGTCCTCAACTTACAACAGTTCATTTAGTGACCGTTAGAACGGCATTGCAAAAAGTGACTTATGACTGTTTGCTACACCTGTGACCATTGCAGCATTCCCCATAGTCATCTGATCAAAATTCAAACTCTTGGCAACTGACTCATATTTATGGTGATTGTAGTGTCCTGGGGGTTTTATGATCACCCTCCCTTGAATTAAGCATACTTGTATTTTTTTTTCTAGTTCTGATTTTTTGAGCAAGGTTTCTTGTTTTCTAAGGAAGGGGACTGAATTTCAGAAGGAACTGGGTTGGTAGGCAAGAGATGTACTGAATAATAGAGCTTGTGTGGAAAGGTCAGCCTTGTTGGTCAAATGCAGAAGCCTTGTCACCCACACCTGACCTACAGAGGGAGGTTCTCACACCAGATACACAGGACTGCTCTTTTTCAAGCAAAGCATTTGGCATTCCTGATTGAAAAGAGCATCAAGATAACATCTTGTTTAAAGGAATGCGAGTCATTTCTCAGGGACGATAGAACGTGATCCAGAATGCTTTACAAGAGTGCTTTTCAAGTTTGACCACATTAAGATGTATGGACTTCAACTCCCAGAATTCCCCAGCCAGCTATGTTTGAAGTCCACACAAGGAAGGGTTGCTGAGGCCGAGAGAAGGTTCATCATCTTCGAGAAACACAAAGTTTAGATGCCTCTCTGATCACCAGCACTGAAAATCATGCCAGACTCTAAAGTTGTAGATTTAAGGAAGGAAGCAAAGAGATCTGTGTTGTTTTGGGACCAGACCATCTCGCACTGTGTGAAGTCAATGCATGAAACCACCATGTTGTTTGTGGTTTAGCACCTTGAGTGAATCCAGCCAAGTGTTACTTATTCAACAAATAAGTGAACAAAATTTGACCTAGTTTGATGGGCAAAGCCAGTCATTGTGAAAATAGGGGAACCAACCGAGTTTAGCTGCTTCATATTCAAGAGCTATTGAGAATTATTTTAAATTGACTCTAGTTTAATTGACTATCTAATTCAGGGGTGTCAAACTCCATTTCACTGAGGGCTACATCAGGATTGTGTTTGATCTCGGAGGGACTTTTTGTTTTTTATGCTTTTTTTATGCTTTATATTTTGTGGCCTGCTCCACCATGTGTGTGCGTGTGGGGAGGACACCTGTGATGGCCAAGTGCTAAGACAGGACTTCCCTGAGACCTTCCCTCACTCTCATTATAATCTTCCTCCCTCCCTCCTCTCTTCATTCACCTTTCTTCTTCCTCCCCCTCTCTTCCCTGACTTTTCCTTCCTTTTTTTCCCATCTTTTTCTTTGTATTTCCTCTTTCCTTTTCTCCTATCCTGTCCCTTCTTGCATGCTCAAATGCAAGAAGGGAAACATTTCTCCTTTTGTTTTGTTTTTAGGTTGTTGCTAGCCCTTTGCCAGCAAAAATGGAGCTGGCAGTTTTTGCCCAGTTTTTGCCCACAATGGCCTCCTGCAGCCCTCTGCTGGGGGGGTGTCCTTCGCTGTTTCCTTCGCTGTTTCCAGCGTGGCCCCGCAAGCCAGATCTAAGCATCCCATGGGCTGGGCCTTGAGTTTGACACCCTTGATCTAATTCAAGGGAATTTATGTTTTCTTTAGGAGAGATCCTTTCCTAAAAATAACTTAGTATGAAAAATAAAATTCTCATTCCAATTTTATCTAGAAGTCTAGGTAAATTTCCAGATTCCATTTGACCTAAACTCTGAAGTCTTGTTTCTTCCTATCTCCCCAAAGATTCCTTTCCAATTTTCCTTTCTCTGGCAGCTGGAGTTCAATTTGCAAAATCCCAGACTGAACCTTCTTGCTCACAATAACTCAGATGCCAGCAGGCACCTTTCCGTTTTATTTTCTTGCATTTTCAGATGTCTGTTGTCTGTCTTTTATTATGGCACAAAAGCTCTGATGGGTGCCTGCAAATCTATACTTGAGGCAAAAGCAGGACACAAACACTCAAAATAAATATTGTGCTTTATTTTCCATGGGAATATAATCCCACTCTGTCGGCATTCCAGGGGATCATAATCTCCTAGTTTTGAGCTGGAAGTTCTTGCTGGATGTTAGATGTTGGTGGAATCTATCAAGTTCATTATTTTCTTGTTCTTTTTGTTCCTCAGCTCTAATCTGGCTTTCTTGTTTTTTATTACACAGGTAGTCCTCGACTTACAACAGTTCATTTAGTGACTGTTTGAAGTTACAACAGCACTGAAAAAACTGATTTATGACTGTTATTCACATTTATGACTGTTGCAGCATCCCCGTGGTCATGTGATCACAATTAAGATGCTTGGCAACTGACTCATATTTATGACCGTCGCAGTGCCCCAAGGTCATGTGATTCTCCTTTCTGACAAGCAAAGTCATTGGGGAAGCCAGATTCACTTAACAACCGTGTTACTAATTTAACTGCAGTAATTCACTTAACACAGTGGCAAGAAAGTTTGTAAAATGGGATAAAACTTACTTAATATTTCATCTAACAACAGAAACTTTGGGCTCAATTGTAAGTCGAGGATTACCTGTATTGTTTTTCTTCTGTTATATTTCTTTTTCTTCTGTTCTAGTCAGCCTTTCTTGTTTCTTATTATATTGTTTTTCTACTGTGGTGTATGTATCATGAGCCACCCAGAATTATTTAGAGTTGAGATACATCAAATTTGAATCAAACAAATTAAATCAACCTTCCCTTCCTCCCACTTTGATGGTGTTGCTGATGACAACACTTATCTGATTTGCAACAAAATGTTATGATGGATAGTATTAACAGCCTTAGTGGCGCAGTGGTTAGAGTGCAGTACTGCAAGCTACTTCTACTGCAATTTGGCAGATCGAATCCATCCTTCCATCCTTCCGAGATGGGTAAAATGAGGACCCAGATTGTTAGGGGCAAGAGGCTGACTCTGTAAACCACTTAAAGATGGCTGTAAAGCACTGTGAAGCGGTATATAAGTCTAAGAGCTATTGCTGTTGCTCTTCCTTCCTTCCTCTCTTCCTCCCTCTTCCCTTTCCTTCCACTTAGAGAGGGCTGTTGAAGTGGTATATAAGTAAGTGCTATTGCTGTTGCCCTTTTTTCCTTCCTTCCTTCTTCCCTCCCTCCCTCCCTTCCCAGGGGTTAGAATGCAGTATTGCAGGATAATTCTGCCCACCGCCTGCAGTTCGATTTCCACCGGCTCAAGATTGGCTCAGACTTCCATCTTTCCAAGTTGGGTAAAATGAGGACCCAAATTGTTGGGGGCAAGAGGCTGACTCTGTAAACTGCTTAGAGAGGGCTGTAAAGCACTGTGAAGCAGTGTATAAGTCTAAGTGCTGTTGCTAAGTGCTATTCCTATTGAGAATCTCAACAGGTGGTCCTTGACTTACAACCATTTATTTAGCAGCAGTTCAAAACGACAACAGCACAGAAAAAAGGTGACTTGTAACCAGTTCTCACACTTATGACCACTGCAGCGTCCCCTGTGGCCATGTGATCAAAATGTAGGCCCTTGGTAACCGGCATGTATTTACAGTGGCCACAGCACCCTGAAGTCCTGTGATCACCATTTGTGACCATTCCCGTTGGCTTCTGACAAGCTGGATTCATTTAATGAGCTCATGAATCACCAAACAATGGCAGTGATTTGCTTAACAGTCATGGCAAAAATGGTTCTCAGATTAGATGCAACTCATTTAAAGATAACTTTGCTTATGGATGGAAATGCCCAATTGTGGGAATTGTCCCTGTAATAAGCCCTGCCTCCTTTTAGGTGATTCTGTTGACTCTCCCCCATCCCAACTAAACTTGCTGGTACTCAAGGTGGGTGTTTCCTAACTTCCCCTGCAAAGATCTGCACTTCCAAACAGAATACATTTTGAATTTAGGAGAGCCGGTTTGGTCTAATGGTTAAGGCACCAGGTTAGAAATAGAAAGACTGTGAGACCAAGACCCAACTTAGCCATGAAAGCCGACTGGGTGACTTTGGGCCAGTCTGTCCCTCTTAGCCCAATTCAACTCACAGGGTGGTTTTTATGGGGAAAACAGGAGGAAGAAGATGTGTTGGATATGTTCGACACCTTGAGTTATTTGTACAATTAATCAAGGCAGGAAATAATAAAAAAACCCACTCTACAGAGCTGCAGTTTCTCCCTATCCCTCTCATCTTACCTCCTTTTAACAGACTGCCTTTGAATCAAATCCACAATGCTTCAAGGGAATGCAGCAAGCAGATTAACTACTATGCATCTGTGTGCATATTTTACCCAAGATATGCCAGACACTCTAAGCCATTGCTAACATAGGTAAACTGGTTTAAAGTAACCAATGATTAGAACAACCTATTTACTAGCAATTGAGTTTATTGACAGCAGATACTGAAGAGAGAATCTTAAACTTTACAAATACTCCAGACAAACAGTCCAAATAGATGGTTTTTATGACCTTGAATGGTTGGACACAGTCTTGTGTTCCTTGTGAGACTTGCAAAAATTATTGTTCCCCAAAAGATGGGAGTCTGGTTGCTAAGCTCCAAATTACCTTCCTCAGGCCCTTTTCAACTTGGGCAGCCTCAGTCCGTGATGACTTCAAATCTTGATAGCGGCTGAGGAATTCTGGGAATTTAAACCCAGAGAGCCCTTAGCTTCAAGACAGCTTCCTCTATCCCTTAAAGCAGGGATCTCCAACCTTGGCAACTTTAAGACTTGTGGACTTCAACTCCCAGAGTCCCTGGCTGGCTGAGCAACTCTGGGAGTTGAAGTCTACAAGTCTTGGTTGCCAAGATTGGAGACCCCTGCCTTAAAGAACCTAGCTTGAACCTAGAAAAAGGGAATTCCCTAGCTTCAAAACCTGCCTTTTCAATAGGCTTGAAGGAAAGACACATTTTAGGGGCTCAAGGGGTCTACAAGATCCAAATGGCAAGCGAGGATTCACTCCCAAAGTGGGTGGGGCCAGGACATTGTAGGAGTGAAACACCAGATCTACACAAGAAAGGCTGGTGGGCTACACAGGGTCTACAGCTCCACAGCTCCAGCAGAACTGCAGAGAAACAGCTTCAGATTGTTTCTATCTTATTTACAAGTAGTCCTCAATTTATAACCATTCATTTAATGACCGTTCAAAGTTACAGTGGCACAGAAAAAGCGACTTATAACTGTTGCAGCATCTATAGTAGTCAAGTGATCAAAATTTGGACTTTTGGCGAGTGGAATGTATTTATGATGGCTGCAGTGTCCCAGAGACATGCAATATTTATTTATTTAGTGTACAACAAAAATAACAGAGTCAGTGGGGAAGCCAGGCATGCTTTGCAACCGTGTTACTAACAACTTGATAACTGCAGTGATTCACTTAATGGTGGCAAGAAAGGTTCCTAAATTGGGGAAGAAACACACTTAACTGTCTCATTTGACAAGAGAAATTTGGGGGTCCATTGTGGACCATAAGTTGGGGATTACCTGTATTTATTAATTTAATAACTTGTCAAATTTATTTGCTGTCCATCTTGCAGCTCGGGCAACTGTGAGCAGCTTACATCAGGATCAATGACATACAAGCATTATAAGTATAAAAGCAAATTAAAATCACAAAAATTAACACAAGCTAAAAAACAGGGGTTTGGAGGAGAAGGGTGCAAATGACTGCAGAGAACTCAACAGTGGGAGAGAAGGAGATTGCAGCCCTCCCATTGTTGCTTCAGCCCAGAATGCAAATTTGCAAACACCCATCCTGATCTCTAATGGAATAACAGAGTTGGAAGGGTCATCTAGTCCAACCCGCTGCTCAAGCAGGAGACCATATACCATTTTTGACAAGTGGCTGTCCACTCTCTCCTTGAAAGCCTCCAGTGATGAAGCTTCCACAACTTCCAAAGGCAAGTCATTCCACTGCTTAATTGTTCCCAGAATCAGGAAGTTTCTCCTTAGTTCTGGGTTGAATCTGTCCTTGACAATGGGACCAGAGGTTTTGACCAGTTCTGGAGCACCTGTAGCGAAAATTTTGAGTAGTTCGGAGAACCAGCAAATCCCACCTCTGACTGGCCCCGCCAACCCCATCTATTCTCTGCCTCCCATTGAGTCCCAGCTGATCGGCTGGGTTTTCTTTGGTTGCCCTGCACAGAAGAACGGAGCTGGAAAGCAGGTGAGTGGGGTGGGGACGGAAGGGGGATTTTGCAGTATCCTTCCCCTGCCATGCCCACCAAGCCACACCCACCAAGCCACGCCCCACAGAACTGATAGTAAAATTTTTTGAATCCCACCATTGAATGGAACCCACCCTGCCACCATATGAATCACCAGGAACCAGAACCAGGGGCCCTCTGTATGTGCAGAGTTTTGGAATCCAATTCCTACTCGGATTATGATAGCCTGAAGGGAATGTGAGTCATAACCTACAGAAGTATCCAACTTTTGGGGGCAGAAGCAACACCTGGCCCTGAGTAGCTTTCCATAAAGCCAAGGGGGCATCAATGGGGTGGAACCATCCACCCCATCCATGGAACCTAAATTTAAGTAGACCCAAGTATTATCTATCAATCAATATTTCAGCTCCTTTGTTGTGCATGCAACTATAGGCAATCCTCAACGTATGATAATTGAGGCCAAAATTTCTGTGATTAAGGGAAAAATTGGTTGAGTTTTGCCCCCTTTTACAACTTTTCTTGCCACAATTTCTTGTTCAAATCATTGCGGTTGTTAAATGAGTAACACGGTTGTTAAGTGCATCTGGTTTCGCCATGGACTTTGCTTGCCGGAATGTCACAAAAGGGGATCACAAGACCCCAGGACACTGCAACCATCATAAATAATAAATAAATAAACCGTCATAAAATGCCTCTTGGGGGGCCCAAAAGCCCTAGTAATAAGCAGGCATATACAATGGAATGAAGGCTATTGCCGAGCACTTAGCATGGTGCTCCATAGACTGTAAGCCGCCCTGAGTCTCCGGAGAAGGGCGGCATATAAATGTAAATAATAAATAAATAAATAAATGTGAGTCAGTTGTTAAGCATTCAAATATAAATCACATGACCATGAGGAGGATGCTATGGTCATAAGTGTGAAAAATGGTCCTAAGTCAGTCACTTTTTTCAGTGCCGTAACTTTGAACGGTCACTAAATGAACTGTTGTAAGTTGACGACTACCTGTTATTTTTTTCCTCTTGGTTTCATTCAGCAGTGGGAGTTGGAAACAACCTAAGAAAGGTGCCTTGAGGATAAAGCCAAGCCTTGCATGAGAAAAGCAGCCTGGGAAATACAGTTTCTTCCCTAGGATATCTTATAGCAGGGGTCTCCAACCTTGGCAACTTTAAGCCTGGCGGACTTCAACTCCCAGAATTCCCAACCAAGCTGGTTGGGGAATTCTGGGAGTTGAAGCCTGCCAGGCTTAAAGTACCCAAAGTTGGAGACCCCTGTTAGAGAGCAAAATGAAATGGCAAAATTGACCACTTTGATTAAAGAAAAGAACACAAGTGCTTTTGTTGCCACATGGAAACCGTTTCTGAACTTCGTGCTTGATGTGGAAAAGAATGAAACTCTGACTTTGGGTTTTACAGGTTAGACTGATACTCGCATCATCACGTGACTTGATGACTTTCCCTTCACTAAACCGAGAGTGGGCATGGCCAGCACATGACGCATCCAGCCTACAGGCCAGGAGTTTGACAATGCCACCCCCAACCCTTTCGGCACCAGGGACTGGTTCCGTGGAGAGGGGTTTCTCTGCGGACCGGAGCGGGCGTGGATTCAGGTGCCGCCTGCATCCCGCAGATGGGCTTCTCTTGTTTGCACAGACTGGGTGCTGGCTTGCCACAGCTTGGTGCCAGTTCACAGACCAGGGTTTGGGGACTCCTGTTATAAACCCCCAACACTGCTGTAGAAGTATCCCAAATCAAGAGATCTGGTTTATGCTCAGCTCTGTCCCTTAATCTTATGGACAAACGAATAACTTTTCCTTTCAGAAATGCCATCCTTCGCTCATTTCTATGCTTCACTTAAGAGGCCAGTGTGCCATATATTACGGGGGAGGGGAGCTTGGGAGGATGGATTTAAGGGGGAATGTGCAAGACATGGGAAACCGAAAGCGATAGTTGGGCTGTTCCAAGACATCTCAAGGCCTTGGTCCTGAGAATGGAATGCAGCCCCTCTCTATCTACCAACCACAACAGGGTCTGTTAGCAAAACATCTTCTCTAAATGTGACTGGGCAATGGTGAGACAACGAGGGGGAAGAGGGGAGTTTAACCTAGTGATTTTCGCACTCAAACTTCAGTTCTGGCTTCACATTACTATAACCACTTGACTTTTAATAAATGTAATCTTTTTGCCTCAAATGAACTCAAGTGTGGCTCTTTCCTAAGATGCCAAGTTTGCGCCAGGTTTCACATTTCCACTCAATTTTGTTCATAATTCCAAATATTGGTGACCACACACCAGTGTGACTCATCCCTGCTGTCTTAACAGTGTACTGAGATACCCCAATGCAGGTGTTATAAACAAACACAGAAAAACAGAAGAAAAAGAATTCAGGCTTTATGAACAACGCAAGTAGAGTGCAGATTCCTCTCCTCTTTTCTGACACTAGGAATTTATACTTTATTATGCGCTCAAATTATGCAAAGTAGATAGTTATACAAAGAATGAATTAATTTGGTCTCCACCCACACCCCAAACCCTGGGAATTTTAGTCCAGAACAGATGCCAAACTGAATGGAGTACTTTGCCAGCAACTCCACATTACTTTTATTACAAAATCAGAGGCCTGCTCAATTTAATGAGGTTGACGTCTGAATTAACATGCACAAAGTCAATTACTGCACCAGATGGAAACTCCTTGCAGGGCATGGAGCACTATGGAATAAGATACCTTGGTTATCCTTCAGCAAAGGAATTTTCATAAAATCCCAGAAAACATTAAAGAAATTGTGTTTGAAGAGAATTAAAATTAGTTGGTTTTGATCTGTCTTCACAGGAGCTCAGTTTTGGGGTGAGATGCCGTCTATCTGTCCACAGCCAACAAATATACATTATTTTGATAACACGTAAGACACGGGACAAAGTTATTTACCCTAAATGATAGGGCTTCCGTATGGAATGGGGAAGGGAGATGGAAAGCAAAACTTGTTAAGGAGTAACTAAGTATTGTTAAAGCATTTCAGTCTGTGGTCCCAAACTAAGAGAAAAAAATGCATCACAAACTAGCCCATAAAACGAGATGAGTAACTTTCCCATTCATGTCATTAGATATTTAGGGGAAAAGTGCAAGACAAACAGACAAAACTACTCTGGCTGAGTTTTCATTCCTGAAATAAATAACAAACAAAAAGTGATTTCAAGCATGCACAGCTGCATTCTAGCCCACCATTCTGCTTTCCATAATGACAGTGGCAATTAAATGCTACCTTAAAAGGAGAGAGAGCATTAGTTAATAATACCTATTATTTCAAGAGGCCTGTTAATAAATTACAACTAGACCTAAAGAGAAAACAACTATTTTGACAAATTTCTGTGCATGGGAGAAGAGGAACACAATTAAGAGGGCAAGAGGGCAGATTAAACAGATGCTGAAATACACGTTTTGTAGGTTGCAACATGTGTGGACCCATTATTTTATAACCCCTCCAAGCGATCACAGCACTAACGTCCACTGGTGTTAGTGTCATCAGTGGGTCATAAACAGAAGACCCATTAATCTGCAATTTTAACTCCACCTTCCACCTCTCAAGAAGTTTAACTTTTATCAACTATCAGAAAATGGAAAAGGAGGATACAGCCAATTTAAGGTCCATATTAGAGAGAGGGGGATAGAAAAGTGCCATATTTTGTTTTAGAGCCCACCACTTCTTCCCTCTTGACACCCCGAGTGAACTTTTCCTCCAGCAGCAGTTTGGATAGGGAGGAAGATACACCTTACGTGGGACGCCTACAGCCCTGCCGCCCACCCGCCTCCTATACACCACGCGCATAGCAAAGTCCTACATACAGCATGTGGGAAGGGAAAGGGAGCATCTCCATCTTAGGGGAGTGGATCTTAGCTTAAGGCACCCTTGCAAACTATGGGGAAAGGAAAGGGGTTCAGATCGGAAGGGATGCCCCCCACCCTTCGCATCCTCACTAGCTGGAGTTGGATGGGCAAGGCAGGGCCGCCACCTCCCCACGCCTTCACTTTCGCTTACTAGAAAAGCCACTTGGAGAGAGTCAATTTTGCACCGAAGGGAGTGAAGACCAAACCGCCCCAGCCTTTGTTTGAGAAGGACGCTCCCGGGGGAGGAGAGGAGGAGGCTGCCCTGATGCGGCCACCTGAAGGAGCCAGTTATTTGGGGGGGGGGGAATTGCACCCCCATCTCTCTCCGGCGGCTCCTGCCCTCGTCGGCTCCCCGGCGACCTCCAAGGCACTGGGCTCCCCTCTGTGCGCGTTACCAAAGTGGGACCCCTTCCGGATGCCCCTTCCTCACAAGCGCTCCTGCCGCCGCCTTCTCCCCCACCTCCGCGCCGGCTTTTTCGCTCCCTAGGACCCCGCAGGGGCGCGAGGCAGGCTCCGACCCGTTCCCGCGCCCCCCCCCCCCTTTCCCAGCCTTCCTTGCACCCGCTCGCCCCGGAGCCTATTTTTAAAACCAACTTTGCCCAACTTTTCCGGGGTCTGCAGCCGGTCACTTGGCAGCCACCTCCGCCCCCGGCGGCGAAAGTCGAGGCTTTCCTCACGTCCCCTCACCGCGGCCCCGGCCCGGCTCAGCCCCCCCCCCCCCCCCCCACATCCTGGCGGCTCACCCTCCCCCCCCCCCCGCCCCGCTCTCCCCTCCCGGGGCATCCGAAGGGAGTCGAGCACCCACCGCAGCCTGGGCGTCCCAAGCGCCGAGTCCCAGGGTGAGCAGCAAGAGGAGGCGACGAGCGCCCGGGCGCAGCTTCATCCTCCACCTCCTCCAGGAGCCCCGCAGCCTCGCCGGAGCTGAGCCAGCCTTCGCCCACCCCCAAAAAAAGGGAAGGGAAAAAAAAGTCAAAGCTGAGGAGGATGAAGTGGGCAAGGACTGGGCAGGGCTGGGCCAGGCGAAGCGGCTCTAGGAGCCCGCCTCCTCCGCGCCCGCCTCCGCCTTCCCCGGCTGGGAGCTCGGGTGCGCGGTCGCGGCCCTCCCTACCTCCCTACGCTCCCCCCCCCCACCTCTCTCGTGGGACTACTTTGCCTACCTCCCGACCTCGGCCCGGATCCATGCGCCAGCCGGCTGGCCGTCCGGCTTACCCTCCTCGCTGCTGGCGGATGGGATTTGTAGTCTCGCGGTTTGAATTCAGGGCGTATAAGCCGCTTATTGGGCTGCCAAACTCCGAAATCCGGATTGATTTAAAAATAAAAAAAAGGAAGGAAGGGGGAGAAAACTTTTCTCCTGCCCCCCCCCCCCTTCTTTCTTCGTTGCGCGAAGCCGGAGTTAGCCAGGGCTAAGTTGCCATGCCCGCGGGGCTCGTGCATTGAACTGGGGTTTAGAGCAGAGGGGCCTCCACACTTGGCCACTTTAAGCCTGGCGAACTTCAACTTCCAGAATTTGGGAGTGCCCGCCAGGCTTAGACTGGCCAAGGTTGGAGACCCCTGGTTTAGAGGGTTTTGAGCGCACTTTGCGGGGCTCGGGAGGCCTTCTGGCCTTCCTTCCTTCCTTTTTGGTAGAGGAGGGGATAGCCAATTCTGCAGCAGAACTTGCCGGAGGAATAAAAGTTGGTTTTTTGCCAAAGTTCTCTGAGAAGAAACGGATCTGTTCCCGCCTCCGACGACCGAGGCGTCCGTGCTTAAGGAACCTGTGCATGATTCTCGCTTTATTAACGTGAACCTCTTCAGCTGGGTTCCCACAAGCCTCGTTTGTGGAGGAGCGTTTCGTTAGGGTTCTTGAAGGACAGAATTACACCCCATCAATAGCCCATTTTCCCCCCAGTTTCAGACGCAACCAAGAACGGGGCAAGTCTAGAGAGCTTTTCCAGAAGGAACTTTTTAAAATTATTTAATAAATTTTATTAAAAGTTGTACTTTTAAAAACAAATCATAGTTACAATTTTTGCAGTACGTTGTGGCATCGGTTTTCCCATATTCATTTACATACATACATACCATTTACATTTTACATTATCTTTTGTTCCTTTCTCCCAGACCGTATAGTATTCTTTTTCTTCTTCCTGCAATTCCATTGTAAGTTTATTCGTTTCTGCACAATCCCTAATTTTTATTAACATTTTCTCTGTGGGACTTACTCTCTGATTTCCCGTTTTGAGCATACCTTATTCTAGCTGCTGTCAACAGGCAATTCAACGTCTTTCTTGTAACCACCTCTAATTATCCCTCATAGGAACATCTCAGGCTTAAGTTCGTTTTTTTTCCCAGAGGGAACTTTTAAGGGGTTTTGCAGCCTCCCAATGTGGAGACCCAGCGCCCTAGAGCGGGTGGGCGATCAGAGTGCACCCCAACCGCTGCTGTCTCTCAATCGCTCCGTTTCTGGCGCGTCTCGTTCGCTTCCACCACTTTCAATATATATCCCATCCTCTGAGGAAACCGGACGGACCCGCCAAAGCGCCAGTGAATGAAACCAGCCTTTCTGGCCCTTGAGAAGCCCCGAAGACTGGCCCGAGTTTGAAGGCTGACCCCCCCTCCCCGAAGAGGCCAGCGGGAGGGGTCGTGCCTGCGGCTCAGAAGACCCCTTCCCCCCCAATGTTTGCATTCCCACGAGATCCTCGCCCGTCCTTCCCCCAACCACCTGTTCCCCGACCAACTAAGTTCGCAAGCGGTGCTGCTCCCCTGGATGGAAAGGCCAAACGTTCGCCAGGGCCCAGGTGGGACAGCCGGCTCTCTTGGCTGAGGGAGGGGGGGGCTTCCTCGTCTCTGAGGCGCTGCAGGGATTCCAGGCGCCGCCCACCATCGCCCCCGACCCCGGCCTGGAGAAGGAGGCGGGAAGGCGACCCTAAAGGAAAGGGATGTTAAGGCACCCCGCTCAGCCAGCTGCCCCTGCCAAAGGCTTGCGGGCACACGCACGTGTGGACGGACCAAGCCGGAAACGGGCACGCGGGGGTAGGGGGGGGAAGCGGGGGAGGCGAGGCCGAGGCGGCACTGCGGCTGCTTGGAGGGCGGCGGCTCCGCCCTCGTCCCCCGCCCCACGCCGCCTCTCGGCCGTGCGGCTTCGGCGCGGAGCGATCGCCGGGCTCCTGCGGGGCTCTCTCTCCCTCTCTCTCTCTCTCTCCCTCTCCCTCTGCTGCTTCGGGAGGGCGGAGACCGCTCTTCACGTGTCCTGCCCGCGCGTCCACACGACCGGCCCGTCCCCTCTTCCCTGGGGCGTGGGGTCCGGCCGCGGAAGGGGCACCAGAGAGCCGCCTTCTCTCGGGGGCTCCAGCCGCTGCCTCGCCGCTCGGCAGAGCCAGCATGTTCGCCGGGTGAGTGCCCAAGTCCAGAGGGAAACAGGGGTGGGGGTGGGGGGGTTGGACCGGCAGAATATTGGGGGGGGGGTCGCATCTGCCGTGGGAAAGCGTGTCATTTTGACCCCCCTCCCTTTTTTATTTTTGGTTTGCAGCGCGTCCCTGTTGCTGGTTGCCCTGAGCCTGGCGGCGCATCCCGTCTATGGGGTAAGTCTCCCGAATCAGGACCAAGAGGGTCTCGCAGAGCGCGGGGGGGGGGGGGGGGGTTACGGGCTGCTCGGGGGAGTCACCTCCAAGCCCCCTCCCCACTTGGGCAGGAATCCTGCCAGGGCGACTTGGCCCCCCTGGCCCTTGGAGGGCGGGAGGAATCCGTGGGCTCCTCCGAAGGAAGGGCGAGCTGGATGCCAGGAAGCAAGGAAATCTGGCGCCCTCCTTGCCACTTGGAGAAGGTGCAAAGTTGAGATCCTGGGAAAAGTGGCTGGCAGGAGTGCGGGAGAAGGTGGGCGGGCAAGGGCCCAATCGTGATCTGGGGGGGCTCAGCCAGTCCTTCCCCTGCTGCCTGGGGCTGGCTGGAGGGTCGCCTCCCCCTGCAGACCCCTGCAAACTCCAAAGCAACTGCCTTGTCTATCTGAATTGTGAGGACATGCATAAATATATGGGTGTTGTTTTCCTGCTGGAGCACATGGACTTGGCTGAGGTCCAAACTGCCTGAGGCCACCTCCTGTCAGTTGTTCCCTTCTTAAGCCTCTACTCCCAAGTAAACTGCAAAAGGAGGTGGCAGGTCTTTTTGTGACCTGCTTTGTCCTCTGGAGAGACTTCCATCCTTGTCTCCCTGGCTCTGTGTTTCCTTGACCTCTGCTTTTTCTCCATGGCCTAACTTGGCCTTCTGAGCCTCAATGCTCCCTGGAGCACAGTTGGCTAAAGTGAGGGTTGTGATGCTGTGTCCAACACAAATACACTTGCAAAGGTGTCAAGGAGTGAGAACTGAGAATTTAAGATTTCTCCACTTTTCATCCCTGAATGGTTTCCGAGCCCCAGGCAGAAGGGAGACCCCAAATATCCAAGATTATATAATATGATTTCCTGCCTATAAAAGGAAAAGAGACTATAGATAATTCTCAACTTAAAACAATTTGTTTAATGAATCTTCAAAGTTACAATGGCACTGAAAAAAATGTCTTACGATCATTGCAACATCCCCATGGTCATGCGATCAAAATTCAGACACTTGACAACTGACTTTTATTTATGACAATTACAATCATGTGACTTTCTAACAATTTTGTGACTTTCTAACAATTTTGTGACTTTCTAACAATAGGAAGGCAGAATCACTTAAATGTGTAATAACTTAATAACTGTAATAATTCACTTTACAACTTTGGCAAGAAAGGTTGTAAAACAGGGCAAAACTATCTTGCTTAACAACAGAAATTTTGGACTCAATTGTGATTGTAAGTTGAGGACTACCTGTATTTCAGGACACACTTTGCTATGTCAGGAATATGCTTTCATTGATTTGTATTTTCTACTAGTTCCCAGGTGAGTTTTGTGAAGGAAACAGAGGTCCCCATATTAAAAAATCTACTCTCCCTTGAAGGACAGCCATTAAGCAGAGGAATCTGTTAAGTTGGAAAGTTGTTGCTGATTTCTGTGTATCAACCTTATATGAGCTGTGGTGGCGCAGTGGTTAGAGTGCAGTACTACAGGCTACTTCTGCTGGCTGCTGGCTGGCTGCAATTTGGTAGCTCAAATCCCACCAAGCTCAAGTTTGACTCAGCCTTCCATCCTTTCAAGGTGGGTAAAATGAGGACCCAGATGGTTGGGGGCAATAGGCTGACTCTCTAAACCACTTAGAGAGGGCTGTAAAAGCACTACGAAGCGGTATATAAATCTAAGCGCTATTGCTCTTCCTTCTTTCCTTCCTTCCATCCTTTTACAGTGCACAGTGGTTAGAATGCAGTATTGCAGGATAATTCTACCTACTGCCAGCAGTTCGATTTCCACCGGTTCAGCCTTCCATCTTTCCAAGGCGGTTAAAATGAGGACCCAGATTGTTGGAGGCAAGAGGCTGACTCTGTAAACCGCTTAGAGAGAGCTATAAAGCACTGTGAAGTGGTATATAAGTCTAAGTGCTAGTGCTGTATAGAAATCTTACTACAACAGTTATAACTTAAGACCATAATTGAGCCCAACATTTATGTTGTTAAGTGAGAAATTTGTTAAGTGAGTTTTGCCCCATTTTATGACTTTCCTTGCCACATTTGTTTAAGTGAATCACTGCAGTTGTTAAATTAGTAACACGGTTGTTAAGTGAATCTGCCTTATCCCATTGTCTTCGCTTATCGAAAGGTCACAAAAGGAGATCACATGACTTCAGGACACTGCAACCGTCATAAAAATGAACCAGCTGTCAAGCATCCAAATGTAAATCACGTGACCCTGGGGATGCTGCAGTGGTCAAAAGTGTGAAAAATGGTCGTCGGTCACTTATGTCAGTGCTGTTGTAACTTTGAACGGCCACTAAATGAACTCTTGTAAGTCGAAAATTCCCTATACCAAATGAGACTGGAGCAGGTCAACCCTTTTTTAAAAAAAATAAAGCTACTTGTGGCTTACAAGCACATTTAGTGTAAGATTTTCTTCTAAATAACTAGGGTAGGGGTATCAAACTGGCAGCCCGCGGACTGGATGCACACCCACCCCAGTTCTGCGAATGGGAAAAATGTTGTGAAACATCATGTGACGGCAACGGTTCGACATCTATGAACTAAGATGGGTGTCCTGACCCAAACCTTGTTCCAAGGAAACAAACACAAAACGGAGGTAACAGCAAAACGTTTTAATGATTCTTTACGAATTCCGTTCCTTCCCGGTTAAAAGGCTGTTTCAGACTAATTGTCTCTGATAAGAACGAGCCTTGCCAAGGTTGGGCAAGGCTGCCAAGAACACTAGATAAAGTTGCCAAGAAATATTTCAAACACAAAAACTCTCCAAAAACCAACCAAGAGAGTCCAAATGTACACAAGGCTTGAGTGCAAAAACTTCTTTGCTTCCTGCAAAGAACTCGGGTTTCTCCTTTGGCTTTTATCTCTTAAGGGAAGAGTCATTACCTTGCAGCCTTACTCCCAAGTTGCCTGTGCACCGCAACTGCTCTTTCCTTTGAACAGCCCTGCGTGCATGTGCACTGGGCTCCTCAGGGACCTCTTCATCACTGCTGCCAGCCTCCACAATCCGAAGGCAGCATTCCACTCCCTGATGGTCCTGGCCCCATCCCTGCCTCACACGCAGGCCCCTTATCTGAGTTCTCGCTCTCCGAGTCCTCAGCCGTCTGCACTTGCTGCCGGCGAACCACATCAAGGGGTGTCAAACTCAAGGCCTGTGGGCTGGATCCGCAGATGCGGCCCGCCTTGGAAATAGCGAAGGACTGGCCCATGGTGCCCTTGCCAGTGAAAATGGAACTCAGGAGGGCCGCATGTGGATCTCCCAAGTTCCTTTTTTGCTAGCAGAGGGTTGCAAGAGGCCATCACAGACAAAAACGGAGTTTGGGCACCCATTTTTGCTGGTTGAACACTTGGGCCACCACAGGTGCCTTCCCCCAACACAAGTGATGTCAAGCTGGCCACACCCACCCTGGCCACGCTCACCTCAGCCCTCTGAGGTCAAACACAAATTTATTTATTTATTTATTTTATTTATTTATTCCATTTATATACCGCCCTTCTCCCGAGGGACTCAGGGCGGTGAACAGCCCATCTAAAAACCCCACAAAGAATACAAAAGTTAAAAAATATTAAATTTCAATCGGCTGCTTGATAAAACTAACAAACCCCCCCCCCTTAAAACCCAATTTAGAATTAATAAAATGGAGACCAAATTAAAACCATCTCAGCCAAGGCCGGCCTGTTCAAAGAGCCAGGTCTTCAACGCGCGCCTGAAGGCCCTCAGGTCCGTGCCGGTACGGAGCTCCGGTGGCAGAGTATTCCAGAGGGCGGGATTATTGATGCGGCCCTCAATGAAATCGAGTTTGACATCCATGAACTAGGAGGTCCCTGAGTCTAAGCGTTGAGCTCAGCAATTGCTTGAAGCTGTTAATGTTAAGTTTTGGGAAATAGGCTTAATAAAAGGCAGGACATGATCCCTTAGGTCTGTGATGGGAAACCTATGGTACGTGTGCCACACGTGGCATGCACAGCCATTTGTGCTAACACACAAGCCGCAGGCAAATTTACCTCACTGCACATGTGCGCACCTCACAGCTGATTTTTCAGCTGGTTTGAGGCCTTTTTCGGCCTCCCAGAGGACAAAAAATAGGCCTGTTTCGTCACTTCCTGTAACACTGAAAGTGACAAAATGGGCCTATTATTCGTCCTGAAAAGCCTTGCAGAGGCTTTTCCCAAGCCTCTGGGGGCCAAAAAAGGCCTCAAACCAGCCAAAAAATCAGCTGTCAGGCGCAGTGCAGGTAAGAGGGTAGCGAGGGGATTGTGCATGCATGTGCAGGGGGCGGGGGGTGTGTGCGCACATTGCATTCTGGGTGCTGGCACAGGAGCCCAAAAAGGTTAGCCACCACTGCCTTAGATGCAGGGTCCTCAGCTGTTCTGAACTCTGGTCTTAAAAAGTATTGTGCTAATTTCAGTTGTGTTCTCATAGCGTGTTAGGGGCTAACCTAGGGTTAGTTAGCTAAAGGTCAAGTATACAGGCAGTCTTTAACTTATAACCACAATTGAGCCCCAAATTTATGTTGCTAAGTGAGAAATTCCTTAAGTGAGTTTTGGGCCCTTTTACAACTTTTCTTGCCTCAGTTCTTAAGTGAATCACTGCAGTTGATAAGTTAGTAACCTGGTTGTTAAGTGAATCTGGCTTCCCTATTGACTTTGCTTGTCAGAAGGTCCCAAAAGGGGATCACATGACCTCTGGACACTGCAACCGTCATAAATATGAGTCAGTTGTCAAGCAATGGATGTAAATCCCCTGTGCATGGTGATACTGCGAGTCATAAGTGTGACAAATGGTCATAAGTCACTTTTTTCAGTGCCGCCGTAACTTTGAATGGCCACTACATGAACTGTTGTAAGTCAAGGACTATCTGTATTGTCCATATGCGTGGGACTTGTGTAGGCAAGTACAGTCTCGGTAAGAGACTTTCTTCACACATTAATTCTCATTTTCCCCGAAAAGGATCCATTGTCATCAGTAAAATTTTTACTACCAGTTCTGTGGGCATGGCATGGTGGGCGTAGCAGGGGAAGGATATACTGCAAAATCCCCATTCCCTCCCCACCCCACTAACCTGCTTTCCAGCTCCATTCTCCTGTGCAGGGCAACCAAAGGAGACCAAGCCAATCAGCTGGGACTCAGGAGGCAGAGAATAGATGCAGGCAGAGCCAGTCAGAGGTGAGATTTGCTGGTTCTCCGAATTACTCAAAATTTCTGTTACCGGTTCTCCAGAGCTGGTCAGAACCTGCTGAATACCACCTCTGATTGTCATGCTTTTTAAAAAAAAAAAAATCTGGCATAATACATGATATATGGTACCAAAATGCATGCAACAATGCATGTTTTTTTTTAAAAAAAGTTCAATAACTCCTTTGTATTTTTTGTCTGTATTCTTACAATCTTCCCCAAAGTTATGGGCCAGGAAATTAAACTCGGCATGAAATAACTAGGTCTCCCTTCCATTTAAGGTTTTTAGCCCTCCCAACTGGGCTTGTTGGAAGTTAATTTCTCAGCATCTGGAGGATGGCGGATTTCCTGCTTAGGTCTCATGTCGTCATCACACAAGTGAAGTGTGCAATGACACAATGATGCATGCAATACTGTTTTGACACCCTCATGGCTTCTGACAGTGGCTTTCTTCTCTGGAGAACAATCACTGGATCAGGGGTACCAAACTCGCCTATCGCAACTTTTTCCCCCCTTTGCAAAACCAGGTGTGGGCATGGCCAGCACATGATGCATCTGGCCAGTGGGAGGATTCAAATTTTTTTACTACCGGTTCTGTGGGTGTGGCTTGGTGGGTGTGGCAGGGGAAGGATACAGTAAAATCTCCAGTCAGACCTGGTATTGGCCGGTTCTCCAGACTACTCAAAATTTCTGCTACCGGTTCTCCAGAACTGGTCAGAGCCTGCTGAATACCACCTCTGCATCCAACCCATGAGTTTGACAGCCTTGCACTAGATGGTAGAATTACCTGCTGCAAAGGTTACAGTAAACACACTGTGCAATTTATGATTGCAACCAGAATATTGCTCGTCTGGTTTTTAAGCAAAGGCATCATATGAGTGCACCAATTTTACCACTTTTTTGCAACGAATCACTCAGTTTCCCTATTAACAGTCGAAAGCCAGCTAAGAAGGTCATCAATTTGCGATCCTGTGACCCATGACTTTGTAACTGTAATAAATACATGCCAGTGGCCAAGTGCCCAAATCAGTGGTGGTATTCTACCGGTTCAGTCTGGTTCTGCAGAGCTGGTAGCGCTAATGAGCAGCGGCAATCAAACCGGTTCTCTCTGCCGCGCTGCTGTTGGGCCCACCCGCCTGCCTCGGCTCCCATACTCACCTTTAGTCCCTGCTTTTAAAGCATAGCTGCTTTGCGTAGCACATAGGAGTGTTGCGCGGCAGCTGTTGAAGCAACTGAGAGAATGCAGGCTTGCAGGAGGTGAAATGCCTCCGCCTGCGCAAAGCACGCCCATCAAGCTGGTGGTAGACAATTTTGAAGCACACCATTGGCCCAAATACTGATCATGTGACTGTAGGGATGTGAGGATGTATCACTATGTTTCAGTTCTGTTATCACTTTGAACGGATGCTGAATGAATGGTTGTAAATCAAAGACTAACTGTAGGGAGTTTCCTATATCAAGCACCTTGATTTGGGTTGCAGTGTGTCACTAACTTGATTGTGCTAGTCATCCATTCAGGAATTTGTGACCAACTAACTGGGGTTGCAATCTGTTGGGCAGTTTGTGTGTACATATACAAGTGTTAATAGGTTACAAATGAGCTACAGCATTTTATTTCCTTTCTGTTGTACAAGGCTGTTGATGTGACTCTTGGTTGACTGCTGTGGTGCATCCGAAGACAACAAAAAATGGGTTTTTGTAGGCTTGTCAACTCAAATCGTGTGCATCCAAATTTGTACAAAATTAAAATGTGGGTGTAACAATCTAGATTTCATATATTTCGTACAGGTACCCCTTGACTTACAACCACAGTTGTGCCCAGAATTTCGGTTGTTAAGCATAGCAGTTTGAATGAGTCACACCTGATTTTATGACTTTTTTTGCTATGGTTGTTAAATGAACCACATGGTTATTAAGCATGTCTGTCCTCCACCACTGATTTTGCTTGTCAAGAAGATCATGTGTGGCAACCCTGGGATGCTGCAACCATTATAAATACACAACCAGTTGCCAAGCACCTGAGTTTTAATTGCTTGACTGTAAGGATGTTATGATGGTTATAAATTCAGTACCGGTTATAAGTAACTTTTTTCAGTGCTTTGCAACTTCTAATGGTCACTAAATGAATGGTTGTAGGTAGAGGAGTACCTGTATGTGAAGCATGTAGGTATTTTGTCATTTGCTTCTGGACTGGATTTGCCTCTATTTATACAAATTATTCGCCTCTATTATACAATATCTGGTTAAATTATGGTTCAGGGTGTTGCATGAAACCAGCCAATACGATTAACCTACTTAACTACAATGAAGTAAACATAATTAAATAAATTTATTTATTTATTTATTTATTTATTTATTTATTTATTAAATTTTTATACCGCCCCCTCTCCCAAAATGGGACTCGGGGCAGTGTACAGCCAAGATAAAACTGATACAATTAATAAAAATTTAAAAGAGATTTAAAAACAGGTGGCTGGAATAACACTATAAAACAAGGTAAAAAAGTTAAAAATACCAAAAATTAAAACCCTAGTAATTGATACTAGGCCAGACCGGCCTGTTGGAAAGGATGGGTCTTTAATGCGCGCCGGAAGGCCCTGCAAATTCTTGAAAGTGAGCCACTCCATTCAAGTAGAAGAGGGTATATAGTAAAATTCAGGAGCATAAAATTACAGATTTTGGCAGAGATTATTACAAAAGCAGCCTTTTCACTTACATTTGGGGTTTAGTATAGGCAAATGACTATCTTGCCCTAGAAAAAACATTAATCTGCTAATCAAACATCTGTTAAAGGCCCCGAAAAGCCAGATTATTCTTGAAAAAAGTTATAGCTCTTTTCAGTTATATATGCTGAAATTTAGTGTGGTTTTTTTTTAAATCCTCAATTCATGCTGAGAGTTATATATATTCAGAACATACCTTTCACCTCTCAAGATTTAGCCTACTTTAGAAGGTGGGGAATCTTGAGTTTATAACCCTGATTTGTCAAGCATTATGCACCCTTGATTTAAACATATAGTATGCTCCCGTTAATCACGAGTTATTTAATTAGTCTAATATACAGTAGATTAGTTATTAGATTCCAGAACCTCTACTGAGATAGTCATTTTAATTTGCAATACTGATAATTGATGATTGGTTTAATGATTTGGGTGTGGTCTCTGAGCTCAGCTCCTATTCATTTTAGTTTCTTTCTTGTCTAGCTGGATCCTGTTTCTTTTCCTAACCTCAGAAGAGTCAATTTCCTAGTCTGGTCAAAATGGACTAGCCTGCGTCAGTCAGCTGTTGGTTTAGTCAATTTCATTCCTAATGGATTTTTTTTTTCTTTTAAAAATGTGATCTTCCTAGTTAGTATTGCATAAATAGCACACCCCAGAAGAAATAAGGTAGATCAAAATTTGGCAGAAAATCTGATATTTTAAAATACTTTATTGGAAAAATCTAAAAACTATATGTGCAAAAAATAATAAATGATTCTGTTACAAAGACTGATACTTATTTTGCTAACTGTCCTATGACTTCTGGGATATCCTATATATACACATAAATTCATCAACTTAGCTTTACATTTTTAGTAAATATAATTTTAATATTTCTTTCTTACGGTGGTGGAAGAAAAAAATGTGTGTACTCCAGTGGGTCAGTAACTGTCTCTACAAATTGTATACACGAGTTGTTTATGTCAAGGGGAACATAGTTTAGTCTTCAGTGTTGAGTCTACAAGGGAAAGATGACAAGATACGTCATAAAGTAGATGTGATTTATGTCATTGCATTAAATGTCAGGTTGCAAGTATACTAACTTGCATTCTTTATGTGATGGTATCATGACTCATGTCCCATCAGGTTGACCTCACAGCAGCTTGTGAAAAATTAATCTACTAACTCAATTGTGTTAGTTGTGAACCTTTGAAATTCATTAGTTTTCAGTCAGTATCTGTGACATTAGAGAGTTTGAAGTCCAGGTGCTCTCTGACCCGTAGTTGTTGGCTTGCAAATATTTCATTGTCCAACTAGGTAATGAGGACTGTTGATGTTACCTGATGGAATTAGAGACTTTTTCATGGCTTTTCATGGAAGATATGAAGATGGTGGTGCCTAACTAGGAAGGTGAGACTCTCACTCTGCTGGTAAATTGATCGCGAGTGGGGCTCTTACTGTTTTCCTTCCTGATTGAAGCAAACAATTGATCGTAAATTGATTTACTGATCATCCCTGATCAAAATAACTTTGTTAAGTCACTGCCTGCATCAGTTATCAGCGGTAATCCCCTGATCCCGTGACAGAAAGCTGGTTTCTGGAGCGCTTACCATCCTTAAATTGCCATCCTTAAAGACCACCTACGCCTGAGATCCCAGAGCGCCAGAGCTCCACATTCCTTGGATAGCGCTATTTACGATCAATTCTTTACTTCAGTCGGGAAGGGAAATGGTAAGAGCCCGACTTGTGATCAATTGAACAGCAGAGCGAGATCCTCACCTTCCTAGTTAGGCATCGCCATCTTCATATCTTCCATGAAAAGCCATGATAAAGTCTCTAATTCCATCAGGTAACATTAACAGTCCTCATTACCTAGTTGGACAATGAAATATTTGCAAGCCAACAACTAGGGTGTAGCATGTTGGAGCCTTACCACCCATAAAAACTACTGCCTGCACCCAGAGATTCTGGGGAGCTGGAGCTCCTAATTCCTTGGGGAGCACTGTAGCCCAGAGCCTGTTGAAGCCTTGATCAATGATCGATCAATCAACGACTTACTTGAATAATTTGGGGTATTTGCTTTCAAGACAATCAATTGAGTTGTGAGTCAGATTAGACCTGTAATACTGAATCTGATTCTCCGCAAAGAATTCACTTTTATTTATTTATTTATTTATTTATCAATCAATCAAACTTATGGGGGAATCCATCTCACAGGAAGTGACTCTCAGTGGCTTACAGCAATATATGCATGTATGTATGTATGCAATAAACATGTCAAAATCAAATTAAAAAGTTAAAAACAAAAACCACACAAGAAAGCACAGCAAAGGAGCCAACTCAAGATTTTTATTGGTCCACCATTGCGATGGCCCACCTGGGCAGATGACATAACCAGGTCTTGAAAATCTTCTAGAAAGTACATAGAGATGGAACTAACCTCACTTTGGGTTGCGTTGGGGGTGGGTGGGAGGACGTTCCATAGGTTTTTTTCACCTGGTTTCTTATTATTAAACCAGGATGTAAACTGATTTGCAAAACAATTGACTCAGCTCATGTGGCAACCAGTTTACCTAATCAAGTCTCATCAAATTACCATTCGCTGGATTCCCTCATTACACTGAATCATAATAAAGTTTGGTCATAGCATGTGTGAACTCAGCTAGTACACTGTGGCATAACATATCCTTTTATACCACAACTGCTATGGTGCACAAGTATTCCCAGGGCATAACCATCCTAGTTCTCATTTCCTCTGCTTTTTCTTCACTATCTGAACATTTTATGAGTTTGTAACCCCCTGGAAATGTTATTTGGATGGTAAAAAGTGGGCAGGATATTTTGCATTGATGTAGGAGATGACCAGGTTGGGCCTGAGGGCGGGGTCAAGAGTGCCAGCAGTATCAAGTTCCTCTGTGTCCACAAAGAATCCAAGTTCAGATACTTGTGTATAGGTAGCATGAAATAAACTCATAGTACTTTTAAATCCTATCCTAATTTCTTGTGCCTGATATTAATAGAGAACAGAAGGAGTAGAGGAACATGCAGGGACCTGAATCTTAACTCACTGAGGCGGAAGAACCAGGAAAAAAACTCCAAACTAAAGCTGGATTGCAGTCCGGTAGCATCTTAAAGCACAGAAATGGAGTCTTTGAAGCTTGGTTAGATTCCGTTATGTAAATTTAGCATAAACTATATGTTGCTTCATTGTGGACCCTTTGGTACAGCTGCTGCACAAGTCTCAAAGTTTTGCTGCCCTGGACTTCACCTCCCACACTAGCCCAGCTGCTGAACTTTTCTTGGTCTGCAGGCCTCTTGCCCTTGCAGTTGTCTCCTTCTGGTCCTGTTCCAAATGAGAAGAGAGAACTCTTGTTCCAGTCCCATTATTTAAAATACCCTATTCTTCTGGTGTTGCAAATAAATTCCACTGATGGCTGACACTAAGCAGCTTTTCTTTGGACAGAAGGCCTGTTCAGGCCCTCCACTTGGTGAATTTGGAAAATGTGATCTTGGGTGTGGCTGGGCCTTAGATCCAGATGTTTCTGAAGTTGTCACTTGCTATGCCATAGTTGTTTGTGTGTGTAGGTGGGTGTGCTCTGCTTTTATACTTATACAGGCACTTCAGTGGATAGCAGTATAGTAGCCAGAAATATCAGGACTACATAAATAGTATCTGATATTAATATGTGTATATATAATGATGTCCAAAAAAAATTGAGATTGTGAAGGTGAGATCATCACATTTCAAAGGTTTTTTAAAGGAGAAACAATTGCTCTAGTCAACAATGAGGGATGAATTGTTGCATAGCATCAAAGAGAGATGATTGTCTTGGATGGTTTTGAACCTTAAGATCAGGATTCAGAAATAGGTGGCTCAAAGAATGTGTGATGCTGTTAGAAACCTGCCCAGATCTATGATCAGGCTCACACACAAATGAAAATTCTGCAGCTGATTAGAGGACATGTTTTTGCTTTTCTCCAAGAAGGAAAAAGTTATCCATCACCTTCTCCAAGATAAGACTTTGGGGTGATGACATCATCCTTGGAAAAAAAATGCCAGAGAGAATTTCCTTCCTTGGCAAAATTGAACTCTAGGTTTGGAAAGCCAATCACCACATTTTAGAACATCCCTTTGCTTTGCCAGAAGTGTAAAAATGAAAATGGTTTCAAGTGCTTGGTTTAGATAACACACTTGGAGATGTGAGGAGCCTGAATGTGGATTGCCAAATGAAGATACTCCTTGTTAACTATGTTCAGTGTAATCCTTACAGAATCCCTTTCTAAACATAGATATTCAGAGAGATATTAATTGGCCAAGTCTACCTTTTTCTCTGTTGTAAATGTTATCCCCTACTTAGCTGTGGTTGCTGATTTCTTTGACCAACTTTCAACTTCATCTAATTAGGCACAATAGCTATTCCCCAACCTTATCTGGTAAGATAGTATTTCCCAAGTGGGCAGCTTCCAGAAAAGTGGGCTTCAGCTTCCATAATTCTCCCTAGCCAGGGTATCTTTTGCTAAGAATTCTGGGAATTAAAAGCCACATGTCTAGTGCTCTCGAGCAAGGGTCTCCAACCTTGACAATTTTAAGATTTATGGACTTTAAGTTATGCTGGCTGAGGAATTCTGGGAGTTGAAGTCCACAAGTCATAAGGTTGCCAAGGTTGGAAACGCCTGTTCTAGAAAAAAACTGTTCTAAGCCCTGCACGATCTTTTTTCCTATTTACATTCGGATGTTTCTTTGCCTGGGAGTTATCCTCAACCACTTTCTTTTATGTAAAGATCTCCAGTTTGATTTTTCCCACTCTCTTCTTACCCAATATGCTTGAAGCTTCCTCTAAGAATAGCTCTCTTGCATCTTTCCCACTACTCAAAAGTTGGCTTTTCTTTTCAGATGATGTCTAGTTTCCATGTGGTTGTTTGGGCATTCTTTTTGCAGAGTTGGCTTGGCATGTGCCCACATCCCCTTTCCTTGTTCTCACAACCACCTTACTGCCATTCACACGTTGAGAGTAGGAAACTCCTAGTCCTAACTTCAGAGTTTCCTACAATTGAGCTTTGGCGGTTTGAAATATGTTTTTTATACAAGTAGTCCTCAACAGTGGAATTTCAATACTTGTTTATTGGTTTTGGGTGGCACGATGAGTACTAAAAATGCTGAGTACCAAACAAATCATGTGACTGTCCTTTGTGACGTTCCCTTCTTTCTATTGCAACTCATCAAGTACCGAACAAATGAGTACTAGAACAACATTTTTGTGTCAAAATGCATAGAATACCAAATTTGACAAGTTTTAGAGCAGTTGTACCACTGTACAACCATTTGTTTAGCAATCATCTAAAATTACAACGGCACTGAAAAATGTGCCCTGTGACCAGTCCTTATACTTTCGACCAACAGAATAATAGAGTTGGAAGGGAACTTGGAGATCTTCTAATCCAGGGGTGTCAAACTCCCAGCCAATGGGCCTGATGCGTCACATGCTGGCCCTGCCTCCATCAAGTTTTAACAAAGGGGGAAAAAGTCCCGATACGTCACGTGATGCCTGTCAACTCATAAAATATTTTTGTGATCTTTTAGAGTTGCCAATAGAAAGGGAAGGGGAAGCAGTGGGCAGCTTGCATTCCATAAATGTTTTCAAAGATAGTTTCTAGGTGACCGAAGTTTCTGCTGTGCAAAATTCTAACTGGAGAACATGATTGATGACTTTTAGCTATGAATGGGTACCATTGGAGAATATGAATTATGATACACCCAGAGGGTGAGGGAAAAGCAGGGTCAAGGGTGACAATGAATGATGTGTCTCAGAGTCGGCTACACCCAGTAGTGCCGGACCCCAATAAATCATTTTGGAATTTGGCTAGAGACTCATGATTTAAATGGGGTTAAGTGTCAGAATCCTGACAACGCCACCATGATGACGCGAGTTAGACACCCCTGTTCTACTCCAACCCCTGCCCAAGGAGGAGACCCTGTACCATTAAGGACAAATGCCTCTCCAGTCTCTTCCTAAACCTTCACAACCAACATGATTGTTGCAGCATCCCCACACTCACATGGATCAGGTTTTGGGTACTTGACAATCAGCATGTATTTACGAAGGTTGCCTTGTCCCAGGGTTATGTGATCGCCATTTTCAAATTTCCCAGTCGGCTTCCAGCAAGCAAAATCAATGGAGGAAGCCAGATTCATGAGGTTCCCTTTTATATTATGTGACTTTTATGGCCAATAGCAAAGTCTTTGTGTATGTGTGTGTGTGCATATGTGCCTTCCAATCAGTGTTAACTCCTGGTGCTTTCCAAGATAAGTCCCTACAGTTTCCTGTGGTGCAATTCAAATTTTTTTATTACCAGTTCTGTGGGTGTGGCTTGGTGGGTGTGGCAGGGAAGGATACTGCAAAATCTCCAAGGTGCTCCATGGCTTGGGACCCGGGTACTTATGGGACCGCCTGCTGCCAACATTGGTCTCCCGTCGACCAGTGCGCTCTCACAGGGTGGGCCTCCTCGGAATACCGCCAGCTGGGCGATGCCGGCCGGCGGCCCCGAGGGTGCAGGCCTTCTCTGTGGGAGCACCCTCCCTCTGGAACGAACTACCCCTGGAGATGAGGACCATCCCTGACCTCCAGACCTTCCAGCGTGCACTAAAGACCCATCTGTTTCAACAAGCAGGTCTGGCCTAGGTTTTTACTGGTGGAGTTTTTAATTGGCTTTTAATTGGGTTTTACTTTTAATATGTATCTTTTAGTTTTATTAGCATTTCAGCCATTAATTCAATTCATTTTAATTCCTTTTTAATATTGGGTATCTGTGTATGTGGTTTTAATCTGGCTGTACACCGCCCCGAGTCCCGATTGGGAGAGGGGGCGGTATATAAATTGAATTAATAAATAAATAATAAATAAATAATAAAATCTCCATTCCCTCCCCACCCCCACTAGCCTGCTTTCCAATTCCATTTTCCTGTGCAGGGCAATCAAAGAAGACCCAGCCAATCAGCTGGGATTCAATGGGAGGCAGAGAATAGATGGAGATGGGGCCAGTCAGAGGTGGTATTGGCCGGTTTTCTGAACTACTCAAAATTTCTGCTCCTGGTTCTCCCGAACTGGTCAGAACCGGCTGAATACCACCTCTGGATTCACTGTTGCCCCTGTCTATGTCTGAGAGGGAGAGTGACTGGCCCAAAGTCACTCAGCTAGCTTTGTACTCAGAACAAAACTAGAACTCACAGTCTCCCAGGTTCTAGCTTGATTCCTTAACCACGGCTCCAACCTGGCTCTCTATAACAAAATCTAGATATTTTTAAAACCATTAAGTGGCCTTTTCCTGTCACTCTTTGCTCCCTTCTCCCTCCTCTACAATCAGTGTGGGATTGTAAATTTCCAACAACGGAGCCTGGGTTCTTCCCTCAACAGATGAGGCTATGTAAATAATAATTTAAATTCTGTTGACTAGGAAGAAGATTAGCAATACAATTCTATTCATGTTTACTCAGACAAAGTGTCACTGACTTGAGGAATTTTGTATGTTTCACTTAAATGCAAGAGTAACTTTAGGTACCCCTGATTTTCAGGAGAATCGGAAGGCGTCTGATAGCCCCTTTACCAGCTCATATGATTTATGAAGAGGCAGTCCTGTGCTGCAGTTCAAGAACAATTTTTAATAAAATTGAAATGTGTACAGCACTACATGTTAGTAGTACATTGAATGTACTACATTAATAAATTCTCATTTATTTTATTGAATCAGTATAAATTGTCAGTTGGAAAAGGAGCTGCAGGACTCATCCTGATTTTGGGCTGCTGCAAATTATTGCAACTCTCCTCCTATAGTGATTTTGATAAGGCAATTAAAAAGTGCTTAATGGTACCTGAATTAGACCCAGGTTTTCAGAAGAGAATGAAAAGTCCTTTGTCTGGACTGGCATAAGGTCTCCTGCTTGAGCAGGGAGTTGCACCTCCAAAAACTCTGTTATTCTGTCTTAAAATTTTACTAGCATTTCTATATTCTGCATTGGTGTCAGCTGTTGAGTCTAATAGAGATAATTTGACTGAGCAGAATTAATTTCCAGAAAAACATGAATGAAGTTAATAAAAAGAAGGACTATGGGGGACATGATAGTAGTGTTCCAATATTTAAGGGTTGCCATAAAGAAGAGGGGGTCAAATTATTCTCCAAAGCACCAGAGGACAGAACAAGAAACAAAAAGGCTAGAAACTAATCAAGGAGAGAAGCAACCTAGAACTAAGGAGAAATTTCCTGACAGAACAATTAATCAGTGAAATCATTTGCCGCAAGCAGTTATGAGTGCTCCAACTCCGGAACTTTTTAAGAAGAGATTCATTTGTCTGAAATGTGCAGAGTTTCCTGCCTAAGCAGGGGGTTGGACTAGAAAACCTCCAAGGCCCCTTCCAACTTTGTTATTCTGAAGTAGGAAGTACAAGAATATAGAAGCAGAATTTAACATCTCTTCAGGAGCTGTTTGTAAAATCATTCACTTAATGAAATGAGAAGACATTCTATTTTTAATTTGTTTAAATATGTTTCACAGTTTCTTGTTCCCTTTGCTCACTTACAAGACCAGATACTTGTTCTTCAACTGTTGTCTTTGAGCAAGCAGTAAATTAGCATTAGTAAGCTCACTGAGATTTCTGCCTCACAAGTTCTGGTCTTTAATAAAGAGAACCTCTAAATATAGTTGGCTTTTAAAAAACTATAAATAATATACCTTTGAGTTCAATATATGCAGAGTAATAGAAAATCTTCTCATAAAAGTACCTTCCATATCAGATGGTTTTATTTATTCACTGATCTGCAGGTGACATTCACAGGTAGTCCTCAATTTACAACCACAATTGAGCCAAATATTGCTGCTGTTAAGTAAGACATTTGTTAAGTGAGTTTTGCTTCATTTTATGACCTTTCTTGCCAAATTTGTTCAATGAGTCACTGGCTTTCCCATTGACTTTGCTTGTCAGAAGGTCACAAAAGAGGATTACATGACCCTGGGATATAACAACAATCATAAATATGAGTCAGTTGTCAAAGGTCTGAATTTTGATCACATAACCACGGGCATGCTGCAATGGCCATAAGTGTGAAAAATTGTCTTGTCATTTTTTCCAGTGTCATTGTAACTTCAAACAGTCGTTAAATGAACTGTTGTAAGTACCTGTATTTGTGGGGCATAACAAACCCTTGTTGTTTTTCTCTGAAAGTTCAAAGCAACTTAGAGTAAAATCCTCCCACAGTTTTACCTTCCCGGGAATGATCTTGGGAAGATTGATCTGAGAGGAAAGGAATCATCCAAAATCACCCAAGAGTCAACCTTTCTTCCCTGGTCTAAGTTTCTCCCTGTAATTCATTACTGCACTGCCTGTTCATTTCAATATGGACCAACATTGTTAACTCAGCTCAGTTTAAAATCCACAAAGCCCCTGTTCATTCTGCAATTTATCCCTAAGGTCAAACCGGATGGAAAGAGTTTCATGCTGAATTAAGCTATTTATCTTTGCAATAAAGAAACTTCCTTTGTCTTAGACTCTGGACAGTTCCTGGGAACCTAGTGGTTGAGTGGAATTAGTTACAATATCTGTCCAAATATATATTGGTCTCATTTTCTTCTTGAAGATCCAGCTTATCCTCTTTGTTCTGTATTTTATTTCTATGGACAAACAAAAGATGGAAATCCAGGTTCACTTCAAGCAGGCACCTGCCAGCTTTGCAACTCAAACCAAGGTAGTTGTTTCTGAGTGTTTGCACTCTGTGGCCAGTTTCAGACTGTTGCTAAGAGGCTACATGTGAAGATGGATGAACAGGCAGTTTGTGGGGGGGCATGAGGTTTGTCAACAAGCAGCAGTTCAAAAAAGTCAAGATGGTGCTGTTCATAGCTATGTGATTTTTCGTGAGCTCTTTGGTTCTCACTGAGCTTGGTTATTTTCTTGCAGATGTTTTGTTACCAAACTAAGTAACATCATCAATGCTAACACTGATTATTAGCATGTTAACACCAATGATATTACCTACTTTGGTAATAAAATGTCTGCAAGAAAACCACCAAGCTCAGAGAACATCAAGGACTCCACAGTTCAACCCTGAGCTTCAAATATTCGCTTCCACTGGTGTGTGATTTTTATATCTCTTATGAAGAGGTGAGCTTTGGATCATACAGCCTGGATACCAGCTTCACTTCTGGGACACACACATATGGCTATCCCTGCTTGCATGACATTGGTTTTGTAATGAACCTTGTTATACAAATACACACCTGCCTAGGTGGGGTTTGGCTTGGAGACAGTTGCCTATTTGTTTGGAATTGGGATGAGGAAAACTTGCTTTCCCAAAGGATTTAGTAGAAATGTTGAGATAATGTTGAAGTATCTCTGGACACCTGCATAACTGGATAGAAGCATTCCTGTCAAACAGACAACAAATGGTCAAAATTGAGAGCGTCCTATCAACTTCTGTACCTGTCAACAGTGGTGTCCCCCAAGGCAGTGTCCTAGGACCAACTCTTTTCATACTCTACATAAATGACCTCTGTGATCATATTAAGAGCAACTGTGTTCTCTTCGGTGATGATGAAGAGCTATTCAACACCACAGACAATACTGCTACTCTTCAAAAAGACCTTGACTATGTATCAGAATGGTCAAACAAATGGCAACTTCAAATCTCAACAAATAAATGCTCTGTCCTACATATTGGCAAAAAAATCAGAAAATAAAATACAGGCTGAATAGTCAAGACCTTGTTGATGATCCAAACTCTGTCAAGGACCATCTCTAATGATCTAAGTGCTAGAGCCCACTGTAATTACATAGCCAAAAAGCATTAAGAGTTGTTAACCTAATCTTACATAGCTTTTTCTCTGGTAATATTACACTAATAACTAGAGCATACAAAACATTTGCTAGACCAATACTCAAATACAGCTCATCCGTCTGGAACCCACATTACGTATCTGATATTAACACAGTTGAGAAAGTCCAGAAATATTTCACAAGAAGAGTTCTCCACTCCTTTACTCATTGCAGAATACCTTATGCCACCAGACTCAAAATTCTAGACCTAGAAAACCTAGAACTACGCTGCCTTCGGTCCGATCTAAGTATAGTATATAAAATCATACATTGCAATGTCCTACCTGTCAATGAATACTTCAGCTTCAACCATAACAACACAAGAGCAAACAATAGATACAAACTCAAGTTTAATCGCACCAAACTTGATTGCAGGAAATACAACTTCAGCAACAGAGTGGTCAATGTCTGGAATATTCTACCTGACTCTGTGGTTTCTTCCCCAAACCCCAAAAACTTTAACCTTAGACTGTCTACTATTGACCTCACCCCTTTCCTAAGAGGTCTGTAGGGGGCGTGCATAAGCCACCAACGTGCCTACCGTCCCTGTCCTATTGTTTCTTTTATTTCTTTTATTTTTCTTATATGTATCCATGTATTCATAACTATGTTTTTACTTATACCTATTATCTTGTAAGCAATTGACCTAAATAAATAAATAAACAAACAAATAAATAATAATTTGGATCAATCCAATAAACTAAGCTAAAACATGTCTACGTATCTAGTTTGCCGTAAGGTTCCTTTGTGATCTCAGCCAGTGGCTGCTTAAGAATTCAGGGACTATGCAAATCTAGGAAATTGGTTTGACTGAGTAAACATGGTTGAGTAAACTGTAGGGCCAGATGGGACATAAACAAGATGTGTGAATGTCTTCTATAGCAGGTGTAGTTGAAGCAGAATATGCTGTTTGTAAAAGAAGCAATTCCTAGTATATGAGGTCAACAAAGTCCAGGTTTTGTTGTAGCTAGATCACTTTGTCTCTGCCTGGAGTGTCTGCCCAAAGGATGGTAATTGGTCTGATCTGCACAGAGCTTGTTCTCATCTGTAAAGTTTAGAGCAGAGGTGGGGAACCACAGTTCCTTTATGACTTGTGGATTTCAACTCATAGTTGGTTCAGGAATTCTAGGAGTTGAAGTCCATACAGGGGCCATAGTTCCTGACTTCTGGTCTAGAGGAATCCATGTGTGTTAGTTAAGCAGCAAAGCACATGGTGACTGTACTCTTTGTTTGGCCTGTGGTGATTTATATATAAACAGAATTTCTAACAATGTGAAATGTGGACATGCCATGCAGAGGTATTGCATTCATCTGGAACCGGCACTATACTCTTGTATGCACATCCCACCCTTGTTCTTTGACAGCAAAGCAATGTATTTCTGGTTTTGCTATGGTATAGAAAAAGTCTCCATGAAGACAGAGTTCTGAGCCCCCTTAGTTTCCTTCTGAAACTAAGAAGTCATGGCCCCTCTTTTTCATTCCAACAAGTGGAAAAGATGACAGTATGAAGTTTGTTTTTAAATCCTGTGAACACAAGCACCCATTTCTGAAAAGTTGTTGTTTTGAACCATTTAATTGTGTCCAAATCTTGGTGACTTTATAGGCAAGGGCTCTCCATGTTAGCCTGTCGGGCACATGTTCTTTCAATTGTTGGATGTTCAACTTTGCATCAGATTTGATGTTATCAAACCAACATTTTCTTTGCTTGCCCCTTGTTCTTGTTCTGCTAACCATTCCGATCATCATTGCCTTCTCCAATGAATTTGGCATGACATGGCTAAAGTAAATCAGATGTAGTCTTACAATTTTGGCTTTTTCTGATGTGTCTGGTTTTGTACAATTTAATATCTCTCTGTTAGCTACTCTGGCTGTCCCATGGTATATGTAGTAATTTATGCCAGCTCCACAGTTCAAAGGCATCCATTCTTCTGCCATTCTTAGTGTCCAACTCTCACACCCATGCAGTACATCATTATAGGAAAGACTATTGCTCTAACTAGCATGTTTTTTTGCATGTATATCAATATCTCTAAGAAGTCACTGCAAGAATTCTGGATTTCCATTACTGGATTTCCTCTCCAGAACTTTGGAGAGAATGCATGGGAAGAGAGGTGAAGAATTTGACCATTTGAGGACACTTTCATTGAGCGTCCTCAAACAACTTTGGTAGGGAGAAAAAAATCACCCACTGAAGGATGCTAACTGATGGCAAATTTCCTCCCCCAATGAGTAAGTTCATACCTCATGCCGGGTTCATTCCAGCTTGTTGAATAAACTGTAAGTAGGTCACACATTATGCTAAGTCAAACCCAGACGGATGGCGTGATGGCTCTGGATGGTATGTGTATGTAAGGCAAATCTTTGGCTTTGGAGATGCTTCCCCAAATCATCTGAGCCAAGGCTGAATTCACACACCAGGCTAAGCTATGGTTTGTTTAACTCTGCAATTTGTTGGATTTGCACAATGCACTAATCCATAAACCAAGTAAATCCCTTTATGGCTTTATGGCATTTTCTGTGTATTCAGCCCAGAGTGTCTTCTCAAAGGATGGGCCCCATCATTAGCTGAATTCCATTATTCTTGTCCACAGCTTTAGCTTTTGCCTGGAGCTCATTCTTGCATTTGGATCTCTTTCTCCTCTTCTGGCCCAATGAATCAGAGTAAGCCCATTTGTCCCAGAGTTTGGATGGGGAGGGAGCAGTGGGAGTGCAAATCCACTGGAATCATCAGAAAAGAGACTTAACTGAAGTGATGGTCTGTGCTAAAAGTCAGACATTGACTTTTATGCCTTTGATGTTTTCCTCCATTCCAGACTTCTGAAGATCAGTCTGGAGACAGTTGGATTGCGGGTGGGATTATTCCTCAAGTCACATCTTGGGAAACATCTACAGTTAAGATTGGCAAGGTTGCAGATGTAATTAATGACATATTAGACGTGGGAACAATACAATGACATGAGGAACACTTGCAGGAATTGGATTTGTCTAGTCTAGTGAAAAGAAGGATTAGGAGAGACATGATAGGGTTCCAGTATTTGAGGGGCTGCCAGAAAGGTGAGGGGGTCAACCTATTTTCTCAAGCACCTGAAGGTAAGACAAGAAGCAATGGATGGGAACTAATCGAGGCGAGAAGCAACCTAGAACTAAGGTGAAATTTCCTAACAATGAGAATAATTAGCCAATGGAATGGTTTGACTTCAGAAGTTATAGGTGGTCCATCATTGCAGACTTTTAAGAAGGGCTTGGATAGTGACTTGTCTGGAATCATAGGCTCTGCTGCTTAAGCAAAGGGTTGGACTAGAGGATCTCTAAGGCCCCTTCCAATTTAATTGTAGGGTTATTTTGACATCCATGGGTGTATATGTGCATCAAAAAAGGACAGATTTTTACATAGTTATGTGTGTGTGTGTGTGTGTGTGTAAGGTTTTTAAGCTGATAATTTTAAATAATAAATAAGGGAGACTAGGATAGATCTATTTCGAGCAGTATGCTTTCTCCCTTAATTGGGGCTTAACAGGATATTGTAACACAAAGTATATATATATATATTATATATATATATAATATTTTTGAGTAGTTATATATTATATATATATAACAAAAAATGACTGCCAAGCCTGGCACACAAAATTAAAAATTAAAAAGCCTGAAGACGGCAGATGAGATTCTGCTGAAACGTCGCTATAATAAAAGCACAAATATTACGTGGGAAAATATCCGAATAAACCTAAATATTACACATATATATATGTGTGTGTGTTTGTGTATGTGTATAAATATGTGTGTGTGTGTGTGGGTTTGTTTGAGTCTTTCCCATGTAAGATTGAGACTATCTTGGCAATGTTTCGATGAGATCTCACTCGCCATCTTCAGGCTGGTGCTTTCGGCTTCATGCTTGTGCAAGCAAAGCGTGATCTGAGCTGCTGTCTCCCTATATATATTGGTAGGGAGGTTGGCTGTGTTGTCATTTCTTGATTGGTTGATGGAGTTGATGTTTGCAGATTGGCTGGCTTTTTCTTAAGAACATGTGTGGCTAAGGTATTGGCTGTGTGTCTATCAGCCTCCTGTGTTGTAACGACTTGGGTAATGGGCTCTGTGATGACCTTCTGAGTTCTATTGTTTTGACATCCTGGGTCTTGTGCTGTAATCTCCTGGGTCGTAATGACCTGGGTAATGGGCTGTGTGATGACCTTCTGAGTTCTATTGTTTTGACATCCTGGGTCTTGTGCTATAATCTCCTGGGTTGTAATGACTTGGGTAATGGGCTATGTGATGACCTTCTGAGTTCTAATCTTGTGACACCCTGGGTTTTGTATTGTAATCTCCTGGGTCATTGGCTGTGTTGCAACATCCTGAGGTTTTGTGGTGTAGCCTCCTGAGTTCTGTGATGTGATATCCTGAACGGGTGGCTGTGATGTGACGTTCTGGGTTTTGGTTTGGCTCCAAGTTTGAGGCCTGGCTCTGTGTTCATGGCGTGTGTCAGTTTGCTTGGTTCGGGGGTCGGGGTGTGTGGCAGCTGGGGATGCAGCCATGGTCTAGTTTCTGGATGGTGGTTGCCTTTCATCTATGGGGTGGGTTTGTATTTGAGTCTGGTGAGGGAGATTGGTGGTAGCATCATGTATTGTTTTGGGTCCAGTGGTTTTTGTGGCTGGGACTCGTTTGTTGATAAGGGCTAGTTTCCAAATGTCTGGTAGACGGGAGGCATCGTCTTGTTTGTTCATGTTATGGGGGTGTTTCTCTATTTCGATGGCTTCCCTGATTATTCTCTCGTTGAAGTGTTCAGTATTGGAGATTAATTTGGTACCCTCAAAATTAATTTCATGTCCTGTGGCTTTAAGGTGCTGGAAAAGGGATGAAGAATTTTCTTCTTTTCTGACTGCATTCTTGTGTTCTGCGATGCATGCATTTATTCTCCTGTTGGTTTGTCCAATATATATGGCTGGGCAATTGTTGCATGGTATTTCATAAACTCCTTGGTTTTCTAGCTGGATCTTGTCTTTGGGGTTTCTTAGGATGTTGGCTATTTTTTGGTCAGTACCGAAGGCTGTCCTGATATTGTGTCTGTGAAGAATTTTGCTGATTTTACCTGTGGTGCCTTTGATATAGGGGAGGAGGGCGATACCGTTGTCCTGTTCTGTGCCTTGGTTTCTGTGGGGTGTCTCCTTTAGGATTAGGTTGGTAATTGTGTCTCTTTGGAATCTGTTGGAAATTAATATGTTAGTGAGGGTGTGTAATTCTGTTCTCAGGTGGTCTTTGTCAGCTAGGCGTTTGGTTCTGGAGATGAGGGTCTTGGCTACGGAGTTGATCTGTGCAGGGTGGTGATGGGATTGTGTGTTTAAGTAGTGGTTGGTATGTGTTTTCTTCCGGTGGATGGTATGTCCTAGGGAGCCATTAGGTTTTTTGTAAATTAGGATGTCCAGGAAGGGAAGTTGGTTGTTGGCTTCTGTTTGAAGTTGGTTGTTGGCTTCTGTTTTTCTGAGTCCTAGCCAAGAAAACCAACACTGGACCCAAAACAACACATGATGCCACCACCAATCTCCCTTACCAGATTCAAACACAAGCCCACCCCATAGATGAAAGGCAACCACCATCCAGAAACCAGACCACGGCTGCATCACCAGCTGCCACGCACTCCGACCCCCAAACCAAGCAAACTGACACATGTCATAAACACAGAGCCAGGCCTCAAATTCGGAGCCAAATCAAAACCTGGAACGTCACATCACAGCCACCCACTCAGAATATCACATCACAGAACTCAGGAGGCTACACCACAAAACCTCAGGATGTTGCAACACAGCCAACGACCCAGGAGATTACAGTACAAGACCCAGGGTGTCACTAGATTAGAACTCAGAAGTTCATCACACATCCCATTACCCAGGTCATTACAGTCCAGGAGATCACAAGATTAGAACTCAGGTCATCACACAGCCCATTTACCCAGGTCATTATGACCCAGGAGATTACAGCACAAGACCCAGGATGTCAAAACAATAGAACTCAGAAGGTCATCACAGAGCCCATTACCCAAGTCATTACAACACAGGAGGCTGACAGACACACAGCCAATACCTCAGCCACACATGTTCTTAAGAAAAAGCCAGCCAATCTGCAAACATCAACTCCATCAACCAATCAAGAAATGACAACACAGCCAACCTCCCCACCAGTATATATAGGGAGACAGCAGCTCAGATCACGCTTTGCTCACACAAGCACAAAGCCGAAAGCATCAGCCTGAAGATGGCGAATGAGATCTCATCAAAACGTTGCCCAGATAGCCTCAATCTTACATGGGAAAAGACCCGAACACACTAAGACCTGCATACCTGTATCCGTAAAAATCTACGAAAACAAATATATATATATATGTTTTCTTATGTTTCCGCAGATATTTATATGTATGGTATTTAGGTTTCTTCGGCTATTTTCCCACGTCTTAATATTTGTGCTTTTATTATAGCAACGTTTCGGCAGAATCTCATCTGCCATCCTCAGGCTTGTGTATTGAGTTCTTTTTAATCTTGTGTGTCAGGCTTGGCAGCCGTTTTTTGTTTGAATTTGGGGCTGGCTTTCTGCTTTATTTGAATGGTTTTTTCCTCATCCTGATTGGCTGGGAGTCTAGGTCTGTTTCTATTGGTCTTCGAGTTTCTGTGTTCTTGATTGGTTGGCAACATTGTGTTTTGTGCATTGGGGTTTCTTAGTGCAGCTTGGTTTCTTGAGAATGGCCGATAATTATTTATTAGGAAGCTAGGTTTTATTTGGGTAGCTGGCTGGAGCATGTTTGGGCTGGTTGTATTGGGGGGGGGGGTCTGTTTGTGTCCAGGTGTTTGCCTGGATTGTGGTATACAGATTTTTTTGTTGGTGAGTGCAGGCTTCCAGATGATTGATAGTCTGGTGGAATCATCTCTTCTACTCATACTATTAGGTCTTTTATCAATTTCTATGGCTTCTCTGATGATTCTGTAGCGGGGGTTTTCTGTAGCAGCTAGGGTTTTGGTGCTATTGAAGTCGATGCTGTGACCTGTGGCTTTCATATGTTGGACTAGTGAGGAAGTGTGCTCCAGCTTTTTTATTGCATTCTTGTGTTCTTCAAGGCGGGTACTTATCCTTCTGTTGGTTTGTCCTATGTATGTGGCAGGACATGATGCGCAGGGTACTTCATATATGCCTTGGTTTTCTAGGTCAATTTTATCTTTGGGGTTTCTTAGGATGGCTGCTATTTTTTTGTCCGTTTTAAAGGCAGTCTTGATGTGATGCCTACAATTAAAAAGAACCCAATACACAAGCCTGAGGATGGCAGATGAAATTCTGCCGAAACGTCGCTATAATAAAAGCACAAATATTAAGACGTGGGAAAATACCCAAAGAAACCTAAATACCATACACACACACACACACACAAACATATATCCAGTCACATTGTACACATATTGTACTCTGACAATAAAGGTTTTTTGTGTGTTTTTGTGTTTGTGTGTGTGTGTGTGTGTGTAAAAATAGCTGCAATCCAGCAATGTCAAGTCTCATAAAATTCCTACATATCAGCAATCTCATGAAGTTTGGGATAGTTCATGCCAGATCTTGCACGATTTTTAGGGCTGAGCTTGCCCTAAAAATTTAGGGTATTTATTTTATTTATTTATTAAATGTCCACAAACTCTAATTTACAGTTTGGTTTACCTAGTTGACATTCACAGAACTAACCAACCAAACTGCTTTAGAGGGCTGGAGGCTAAAACGTATAAAGAATGGTTGCAGGAATTGGGTTTGTCTAGTCTAGTGAACGGAAGGTGACATGATAGCAGCCTTCCAATATTTGAGGAGCTGCCACGAAGAAGAAGAAGGCTCCAACCTAGTTTCCAAAGCACCTGAGGGACAGGACAAGAAGCAAGGGATGGAAACTAATCAAGGAAAGAAGCAACCTAGAACTAAGGAGAAATTTCCTAATGGTGGAAAGCAATCAACCAATGGAATAGCTCCCTTGAGAAGTTGTGGTCCTTCATCACTGGAAGACTTTTAAGAAAAGACTGGACAGCCATTTGTCTGAAATGGTATAAGGTCTCCTGCTTGAGCAGAGGGTTGGACTAGGTCCAAGGTCTCTCCTAACTCTGTTATTCTATTCTACTCTACTTTATGGCTTAACTCCCTGTGTAAACTGACCTGGGGATGTTGAATTTGAATACCCTAAATGAGTTTTGAAGCAATGTGTGCATTTGCACCTGGCCTGCTTAAAAGTCAAAATTCAATTAGGAGTAAGATTTCCAGGATTTTGACAGCTGTTCTTTTTGCTTTAGGAAAAGACTGCAAACTTAAAACTCCTGGACTGTAAAGCATTTCATAAAACAATAAATGGGTGAGTCATTATGCTATAAAATTATCTGACAACCAGGATGGAGGGCTTTTGTTTTTTTTGAAAGAACATAGCTTGAAGAGATAGAAAAGAAAGAAAGAAAAAGAAACAGCTAGAACTTTGAAGGATCTGACTATATCTTAAAATAGCCTGTGGGTCTTAACTTGTGACATCTTTCTTTTCTTTTCTTTTCTTTTCCTCTGCTCTGGATGACACAAAACAAAATCAGATTCAGTGTTCAGTCAGCGGTCTAGTGATTCTTAATTGAAGTCCTGAGATCCAGATAGCAGGATGCAGGATTTGGGTCTGGCTAGAAGAAGAAGGACATGGGGTGATATGATTGCAGTGTTCCAATATTTGATGGGCTGCCACAAAGAAGAGGGAGTCAAGCTAATCTCCAAAGCATCTGAAAACAAGAGGAGAAACAATGTGTGGAAACTAATCAAGGAGAGAAGCAACCTAAAACTAAGGAGAAATTTCCTGTGACAACAATTAAATCAGTGCAATGCCTTGACTTCAGAAGTTGTGGGTGCTCTATCACTAGAGCTTTTAGGAAGACACTGGACAGCCACTTGTCTGGAATGTATAGGGTCTCTTCCTTGAATAGGGGTTGGACTAGAAGACCTCCAAGATCTCTTCCAGCTCTATTCTGAATTGAATCAAGAGATCCAACTGAAAGGTATTCAATTCAAGAATAGTACTCTATAATCCTGGAGCATCAGTCACATGAAATTTCTACTGCTGTGAGCTAGAGTTACAATCTTGGGTTCATGCACCTTTTCGTGCATTTTGTCGTTGCCATGCCATGAAGGTGGAGAGGGGCAAAGTGTTCTGGCTGCAGAAGTTTTATTTAATTTATAGGTTTTACAATCTTCCCCTTAATTTTGTGGCTCTGGATAGGGTTCAGCACATTAAAAAGGAAAGCAAGTCAGAGGAGAGAGCAATTTAAAGCAATTTGCAACACACGAACCTCCTTGATTATGCCACAAATCAAATGTCCCAGGCCAAAAGCTTGAAAGGACGTTCTATATTTCTGGCTGGGGAATTCTGGGAATTGAAATCCATAAGTCTCAAAGTTGCCAAGGTTGGACACCCTTGCTGTTGATAGATGTTCTCTAAGAGGATGTCTCCCCAACCAGGTCCTTCAGATTTTTCACAGGTTCCCCCATTGCTGGGAAGTGAGTGTCTTGCTACTGATCCCTCTCTCCTCTTCTTTCCTTCCCAAAAGCAAATATAAATATTTGAGGCTGGTCTTTGCATATAACGGAAGCTCTGCTATTGAATGTTGAAAAAGATGCCCAACTTTTTATGTGCTGCTTGACCATCAGCAGTTCCAGTTTCTTTGCAGTTTACAGATTTATTTTAAGAAAGAGCAGAGACAACCTTCATGCATTTTTCATCCTAATAAAGTAGTTTGCAAAGGGCTGGATAAGCTGTACAAGACAAATGTAGAAATTGTACTTGGCACAGAAGAATCTAATCTTGAAGCTGATGCTGACAAAAGAGGAACTTCTATTTTTTCTTTCCTTTTTTTAAAACAAAGGGCCATGTTTACGTAGAAAAAAAGTAGTTTTAGATGGACAGGTTTAGGCTGTACTGTGATACGTAGGGCAGAGCAGAAAAAGTGTGAATGGTCTTGATCTCCCTTCTCCAACTGGTGCTCTCCAGATGTCTTGGGATGACAATTCTGAAAATTTCCGGCATGGGAATGTGTGGTTCTAATCCCAGCTCATCTGGAGCACGTCCACCAGGGCAAGACAGATAATAGTCAGGCATGACAAAATAATTAGTGAAGGGGAAAGGGTGGAAAAAAAAAAAAGAGATAAGAAATAATGTTGACCAGTAAGCCATGATAAAAATACACCTGGGAGTAATCAAAACAATGGTTTAGTGTAATGTTGATTGAATCCAGAGCTGCCAGTTGAATGGATATTTAGGTTTTTGCAAAAACAGCATTGGTGTTCTGGAAAAAAAAATCAGAGGCCTTCAGGATCAGTTGGCCTCATCCAGGATTGCTTGCAGTTCTTTCAAATATTGCCATCAAATTGCAGTTTTTAATAGTCAGGCATGACAAAATAATTGAAATCAAATGATCATATTATCTGAATTAATTTGTTTGGAATTAATATTCAGATTTAGTTTTGGTCTGGTTGTTCAGCTACCACCACCAGCAATACCACTTAGACTTATAAACTGCTTCACAGTGCTTTACAGTCCTCTCTAAGCAGTTTACAGAGTCAGCCTCTTTTCTCCAATTATCTGGGTCCTCATGTTACCCACCTCGGAAGGATGGAAAGCTGAAACAATCTTGAGCTGGTCAGGATCGAACTCCTGGTTGCAGGCAGAGTTAGCCTGCATACTGTACTCTAACCACTACACCACCACTGCTTTTAAGCAGTAAATTTATTTAGAAGAATTGACAATGACTGCAGCCATTAATTGTGTTGGAATTTCTTCCTATAGTACTAAGCTACGCAAGTTGGATAGACGCTTTTATCTCCTCCATTTCAGCCAGGAGTCAAATTCCTTGTGTGTTTAAGAGAGGATGAAGCAAGAGAATGAATGGTCATCTGCGGAGGACATATTAGAGCCCAATTAATTAATGCTTACACCAATTCTTCCCCTCTCACTGAGGGCATTTTTCTTGTTTGTTTGTTTTTGTTCCATCCATTCAAACTTTCCAAGATCTTCCTGGGGCAGAGTTCCCAGATCTCATTGCAATCATGATAAAAACAGCAGCTGTATTTACTCATTTCATAACTGGACCAGTTTTGTATTCCCCTTCTGCCCTCCGCCAATGAATTTGGCAAAAAAAAGCCATTATCTGCAACAGATTTGGGATTAGATAATGGAAGAAAATGTCTCCAATATTATCCAAATTATCCAAGTTCTGTTATTAACCAGATGGATCATCCTTTCATTCTTCAAAATGTTTCCTTGTTCCCATAAAAGTAAAGAAGTTCCATCAAGCCTTTAATTCTTTTTTTCTGAACAATCCTCTTGCATTTGGAGTCAACTATTTCTGAAGGACCAATGTGTGGAATGTAGTCTGGATTCCCAGAAGCAAGGAGCTGCATTCCAAAGAAACAAGTGATGGCAAAGTTTAGATAGTTTGATTGTTTAGATAGTCTGGTCGGGAGGAAGAGGGTCAAGATAGCTCCTCCCTAGAAGTTCTCAGAATATATCTTCATTGATACAAGTAGTTTGCTGGGTTTGGCAATGTTTAGGTGAGGAAGAATAAGGGGAACTATTGTAGAAGTGACTCTGCATGTGTTTGTCTATCATCCAGGTATGATTGTCCCAAAGATGCTTTTCAAAAGACAACTGGACTTCCTTGGTTTTTTTCTTTGAAAATGTTTTGCTTCTCACTCAAGAAGATGAAGAACTCATCCAAGAACTGAAGAAACTTCTTGGATGAAAAACGAAATGTTTTCAAAGAAATAAAACAAGAAAGTCCAGTTGCCTTTTGAAGCACTTTTGGGATGATCTGCATAGCCTTCTTGGTGTTTGGAGCCAAGGAGAGACTAGAACTTATGGTTTCCTGATTTCTAGCCTGCTGCCTTAACTGGCAGACCAGTTAGAATAGAATAGAATAGTTTGTTGGCCAAGTGTGATTGGACACGCAAGGAATTTGTCTTGGTGTAAATACTCTCAGTATACATAAAGAAGGAACATTCGTTAAGAATCAAGAATCATAATGTACAACACTTAATGATAGTCATAGGGTACAATCAACATCAAATCATACTAGGAAACAGAGGATACAAGCAACAAAGTTACAGTCACAAGTGGGAGGGGATGGGTGATAAGGAGTGATGAGAAGATTAACAGTAATAGTAGTGTACACTTTGTAAATAGTTGAACAGTGTTGAGAGAATTATTTGTTTAGCAGAGTGATGGCTTTCGGGAAAAAACTGTCCTTGTGTCTACTTGTTCTGGTGTGCAGTGCTCTATAGCGTTGTTTTGAGGGAAGGAGTGGAAAAGTTTATGTCCAGGATGTGAGGGGTCTGTAAATATTTTCACAGCCCTCTTTTTGACTCATGTAATATACAGGTCCTCGATTGAAGACAGGTGGGTAGGAATTGTTTTTTCTGCAGTCCTAATTACTCTCTGAAGTCTATGTCTGTCCTGTTGGGTTGCAGAACCAAACCAGACAGTTATAGAGGTGCAGATGACAGACTCAATCATTCCTCTGTAGAAGTTAAGGTAGTGTTTTGTTTTATCTCCAGTATATCTATTTAGGAACCTATATTTTCATTTATTTTCCATCTCAAATGGCAGAAAATATTACCTTCAGATTTCAGTAGTTATGGTCAGAAAAAACTTTCTGGATTCTGGACCACAGAATTGGGACATTTTGGATCCATCTTTTTCCCCCACAGGGCAGCTGTGAAGAGGACAACACACGAGTCTTTCTCCTACAGAAAAAATAGAATACAAGTATAATAATAAGATAAAGGAAAGTGACAGAATGAATTGCATTTCATTAAATCACATTTAATTTTTCTTTAGGTTTTAGCTGCATTTTGGGCACCAATGTCTTACATGCCAGGAATGGCAGCCTGGATCTAAAGAGAAAGCAACCTAGAACAAATTTCCTGACAGTTGGAACAATTGATCAGTGGAATGACTTGCCTCCAGAAGTTGTGAGTGCTCCAACACTGGAAGTTTTTAAGAAGAGCTTGGATAACCATTTCTCTGAAATTATATAGAGTTTCCTGCTTGAGCAGGGGGTTGGATTAGAAGACCTCCAAGGTCCCTTCCAACTCTGTTATTCTGTTAATGTAGACTGTAGCCCTAAAGGATCAATATCTGAATTAGGATTTTAACAGATTAACAGAGTTGGAAGGGACTTTGTAGGTCATCTAGTCCAACGCCGTGCCCAAACAGGAGACCCTACACCATTTCTGACAAATGGCTGTCCAGTCTCTTCTTGAAAGTCTCAAGTGATTCAGTGATTCAGGATGATTCAGGCTAACTCAGAGTTATTCCAAATGTTCCTAAAACTACAGGGAAATCATAGCTCCTTATGTGCCAAAGGTGTAAGGTTGAATCTCAAAAAATTCCTGCATTAAAACTCCCACTGGTGTGATTTGGGACAAGCATAGCTCTGACTAAGATAGCCTGACCCGGGTTCTTGCTAATAAACGTGCCTCTTCAGTCCTTCCAAAAAGTCTTGCAAGTTTCATAAAAGAGATTCCACAAACCAAGCCATTTTTCTCCTTTTCATGCCTGGGTGGTGAGATCATTTTCAAGTGGGGAAGGTGGGAGGGGACTGGAGGACAAGTTTCAGGTTGAAATTCCACTGGCGAAGGAATGTAAATGGAGAGGCAAGTGAGGGCTCGCTCTCTCAAGTACTTGGTAACCAGACCTTCTAACTTCATGGAAGAATTTGAGGTCCACCTCACTTTAATCATCTACATATTTTGTGCGGTAGAAGGTGTTCATGGGTGGTTCGGTCTAGAACAGTAGGTTCTAAAGTTCTATAGGGTAGGGTTCTGTTCAGATCATCTTCTATATAGATGTGTTTTCTACGAATTGCTTTCATATCCAGGACTGGCTCACGGTTTTTGTTTTTTGTTTTGGGTGAAGGCAGGAAAGCTCTATATTTAATTATTTTTTAATAGTGCTCCTAAGTCTTGGTTGTCCTGTCTTTTGAGGCAACCCTTTCTAACTCTCCTTCCAGCTGAACTTAAAAGTACGTGAATTGTGAGGCATTTGGCTAAATATAGACAGGTAACTTTGTCACGCAGTGAAACGGTGCGAGGAGCAGAGAAGGCAAGCTTTAACTTGTACGGTAAGTTCTTTTTAAAAAATGGATGCTCTGTCGAAGAAATAGAAAATACAGACAATTTGCTCTGAATAACAAAGTCTGTTATTCTGCCTCCGGTAACCTCTCTTCCAGTGGAACTGTTTGATCCAGAGAGATTCCTTCAAAGTAAGAGGAGGGCTGACTTTGTATTAGCCAAGTTCATACATGAATAGAATGGAATGGAATAGGAATAGGAATTAATAAAATAAGCATAGAACTGGAACTGGAAGTAGAACAGAACAGGAATAGGCATAAGAAAGAATAGAATAGGAATAGAACTGGAAGTAGAACAGAACAGGAATAGGCATAAGAAAGAATAGAATAGGAATAGAATGAGAAATAGAAATAGGAATAGAACCAAACCCAACTGAACAGAATAGACTAGAAAAGAATAGAAAGAGAAATAGGAATAGAATCTTTATAAAGAATAGAATTCTTTATTGGCCAAATGTGATTAGACAGACAAGGAATTTGTCTCTGGTGCAGAAGCTCACAGGGTATACACATTTGATAACAGAGTGATAGGTCATAGATCATAAATCATAGTTACAATCATTACAAGTACAGGTAGTTCTCAACTTATGACCACAGCTGGGATCAGAATTCCCATTGCTAAGGAAGGCAGTTGTTAATTGAGTCATATCTGATTTTATTATCTTTTTTCCCTACAGTTAAGTGAATCCCTATGGTTGTTAAATGAATCATGTGGTCATTAAATGAATTTGGCTTCCCCTATGGACTTGTTGGAAGCCATCTGGGAAAGTAATGGACATCACATCACGCCGGGATGCTGCAATCCTCATCAATACATGTCTGTTGCCAAACACTTGAATTTGACTGTAATGGTCATAACTACAAGGTCATAAGTCACTTTTTTTTGGTGCTGATATAACTTCAAATGGTCAGTAAACAAATGGTTCTAAGTCAAGAATTACCTTTACTGAGTCATGATTTGTTCAACAAGCCATAATTAGATGCACTAGCTCAACAACCATAGATTATGGCTTGTAAGCCATAGTGGCAAAGTTCATACCATACTCAAAGCTGGCTTCAAATAAATCATGTCCTGACTTAGCAAATGCTTGTCTCTGGTATAATCTGCTATTTGATTGTTCTAATGGAGGATGCAAAAGTTGCATTAAAAATTGTTACATTTGGGACATGAGATTTACTACTAACAATTTATTTATAATCTGGACCATTCGGATTTAAAGTCTCTGCAAGAAATCACATGAGATTTTTGGAAAAGCTCTTTTGAGCATTCTCCAATCAGCTTCCTATGTGTGAAAGTGAGAGAAAAATACTTAAAAAAAGACAATGAGGAAGAAAGACTTTCCATTTCAAAGTTTTATGCAGAGTTTCTTTTAGATTTTTCTTTCTTTCTCAGAATTCCAAGATAAAAGCATTCTTTTCCCAATTCACTTCAAATTTGCTTCTAAGCAACTTTTCAGTGTGTGTGTAAACTGAGAGGATCTCCGTGGTTAAGCATTTGGTTGGGGGCATCTGTCCAAAGTGATCTCTTAACAACACCGGATTAGGTATTTATGTCATTTAAATTTTCAGAAGAATATTTAAAAAAACCAGGATCTTCTTGCAGTTGGCTACAGAAAGTGAAAGTCTGTATAAACAGTATACAACAGCTCATTTAGTGGCTGTTTAAAGTTACAACGGCCCTGAAAAAAGTGACTTGTGACCGTTTTTCACACTTACTACTGTTCAGCATGTCCATGGTCATGTGATCAAAATTCAGACTTCACTTAACAACCGTGTTATTCATAGAACAACTGCAGTGATTCACTTAAGAACTGTGGCAAGAAAGGTCGTAAAATAGGGGAAAAAATCACTTAACAACTATCTCGCTTAGCAACAGAAGTTTTGGGCTGTATTGTGGTCATACATTGCGGATTACCTGTAGTGAACTTGGCAGATTGGCAACGTTTAGTTTCTTAGAATCTACCAGCTTTCAGTTTCAGAAGGCTGAGAAAACATGGTGCAAAAAAGGATGTATAACTCACCCTCTGAACAAATTTTAAACTGTAACAATGTCAGGTTAGGCTCTCTGAAGTCCAGGCTGTTAACCATAAAAGGCAAACCAGCAACAGGAACGATAATTGGTCATAGCCCTTGAATAAGCAAACATTCCTCCTCCTGCTCATGAATCAAGCCTAGGTTAAATTTTGCCTCTTTTAAGAATTATTTGTCATTTGGTGTCTCGGGAGACCAAACAAGGAAGGGTATTGCAATAAAAGGAAGAAGAGGTGAAACCTAATGTCTGGCAAGAAAATATGTGTGAAACAGATCAACCTGCGGGAAAATATTATATTAAAGATTTAATACTTGTTGAAATTTCAAGTCAGCTGCCCTGTCCAAGTACATTCAAACGTTTGAAATAAATAATGTTAGCATCCTTTGCTCATGTTTGCTGTTGAAGAGAGTGACAGTTTAGGGAAATACACACATCGTTAGCAAAGCATGATAGTATCGTTAAAACTACACAAATCTGATGGAGTTTGCAGGATGTAAAATAATCCCAGTAATGTCTCTGGGAGAAGAGAAGTTTTGTGAAGGTTAAGATGACCTAAAATTGCAAGGAACATGGTCTGGCTGTGATGGAGATGGATTTGAGCATAGTCTCCAGAGAGATTTCTGATGAAAATGAAGTTCCTCACTTTTGCTCTCCTTTTCCCTTTGAGAGAGAAGGGAGCCTGGTCCGCTCCCTGACTGTTCAGCCCTATGGGACTCTTGTGGGTGGGTCTGTTCAAGGAAGCAGCTGTTGGCCTCTTTTTCAGGCTTTGGAGAGGATCCCAAGGCAAGGGTGAGGAGCAAGCAGATTGATAGGATCAGCCTTTTGGGATGCTTCTCTTTGCTTCATCCAAGGAAGACAGAATGGACGTGCTCAAGAGGGAATTGACTCTGCAGAGTGAAGGGAAGTGGCACTTTGCAGATAAAACAGGGCACGGTGGTTGGTGAAGAAACAACCCAATTTGGTAACTTGGCAGATTGTATCATCACATTCCTAGAAAGGTGTGACACAGTTTCTAACGGGATTAAAAATCACTTCCTGGTTGTCTTCACATCCATGCATTTCTTAGCTCAAATATTTATTCAGTGTATTTTTTTTTAAGTCTCTACATGGTTCATCTTTTGCAGTGGGTAATGACTAACGAACAAGAATGTTCAGATACCAGGAGAAGTTGTTCTGTCTTGTTGAAAGGGCTTTGTTTTGTGCTGAAACCAACTGAAGAGGGTTGGTGATCCCCTCTGAAATAAATGACGACAATGATGATTTCATTGAATTTATTGCATTATAGCCACCCCAAAACATGGTGGTTTACTAAATAAAATACACATTAAAAACAGACCAAACGAACAGTCTGGGCTAAAAAGAGCCATTAAAATATAACAGAATAACAGTTGGAAGGAACCTTTGATGTCTTCTAGTCCCTGTTTGAGCTGGGGACTCTATACTATTCCAATAATTGTCCAGTCTCTTCCTGAAAACCTCCAGTGATGGAGTACCCACAACTTCTGCAGGCAAGGACCGGTTAATGGATCTCATTGTCAGGAAGATTCTACATAATTCAAAGTTGAATTTCTCCTTGATAAGTTTTCATCCATTACTTCTTGTTCTGCCCTCAGGTGCTTTGGAGACTAGGTTGGTCCACTCTCCTTTGTGGCAGCCCCTCAAATATTAGAAGACTGCTATCATATCTTATACAGTATATAAATATAGTGGGATAGTCTCCACTATACTGTACTATACTCCACTTCCTGGATCGGGATGCCCTGTGCACGGTCACTCATGCCCTTGTCACCTCTCGCCTGGATTACTGTAACGCTCTCTACATGGGGCTGGGCTCCCTGTGGGGAGCACCCGGAACTCCAACTGGTGCAAAATGCGGCCGCGCGGGTGATTATGGGGGCGTCGCGAAGCTCCCATGTGACGCCTCTCCTGCGCGAGCTGCATTGGTTACCGGTGGCTTTCCGGGTTTGCTTTAAGGTTCTAGTTTTGACCTTTAAAGCGATCCATGGCATTGGGCCAGGCTACCTGCAGGACCGCGTTCTGCCGGTGATCTCCAACAGACCTGTGCGTTCCCACAGGGAGGGCCTTCTCCGGGTGCCGTCGGCCTCTATGTGTCGTCTGGTGGCCCCCAGGAATAGGGCCTTCTCTGTGGGGGCCCCTGCCCTCTGGAATAGTCTGCCACCAGAGATACGTACCAGCACGGACCTGAGAACCTTCAGGCGTGTGTTAAAAACTTGGCTCTTTGAGCAGGCTGGCCTGGGCTGATACGAGATTTTAACCGTCTCCTGTTTTAATTTGGATTTTAATTTGGGGTTTTTAAATACTAATGGGGAGGGTTGACTTTTAATTTCACAGCCCAAATTATTTAATTCCATTTTAATTTTTGTATTCATGTGTGGGGTAGAATTGGCTGTGCACCGCCCTGAGTCCTTCGGGAGAAGGGCGGTATATAAATGTTTGAAATAAATAAATAAATAAATATACACAGGAAAGGGAAAATTACTCTTAGGCCTGGATTAAAACTAGGCTTTAGAGTTTTTCAGGAGAATGAGTATCATCATATGGAAGAAAAATTCTTTTTTTTAATGTTTGTTCATGTATTCTTGTGGGCCCCATTCTTGCATCTCTGATAGCCTTGCCATTAGAATTTGGGTTTAACAATCTGCACTCACAAGTTATCTCCCCAAGTGTGTGTGTGTGTGTTTGTGTGTGTGTGTTTTGGGAGATGCCTTTGCATCTCCATTCATCCCACAGAATAAATGCATAGGAAGATTTCCTGCCCCTTCATGTCAGGAAATAGGCAGAAACAATTGGAAAATCCATAAATCAAGACTGTATTCATTTTCCTGCAAAAAAGGAGCACCATAATTCTAGTCCCAGCCATAAATGGCACATTGTTGGTTTCATCCTACCATTCTGGCTGGTGTAACCTTAACTGCTCCAAAATGTGCAACCTCTGATTTCAAGGCAACATGACCCCACCCATCTTGTTCATTTTAATCAAGTCAAGCATGATGCTTATGATTTTGCACGTCTTCTGAACAGCTGCTTCAATGCATCATCCCTTCCCCCATCCAACTACCTTCACAATAGTTCCATTTTTGCATCTCAGGGTGTTCAAAGAAGCAAAGTGGACATGTGTCAGCCCATGAGATAAACCAAACCAGACAACCAACTCCACAGGAAGACTTTGTTTTATTGAGATAGGCTGTAAATAATAGTATCTTGTATTTCCCTTCTCCTCTTTCTTGTACTCCAAGCATCTTGTTTCCCAACTTTAAAAAATGTTTCAGCCCTCTTTGCTTATCTATCAATTCTTGTCTATTCTTCTCATGGTCCCCTCCCTTATTGTCTATATAGCAATGTTTCTCAATTTTGGCAACTTGAAGATGTATGGACTTCAACTCCTTTCAACTCCAGGAATTCCCTAGCCAGAGGCTTGAAAGCGTTCACATAAAGACTTGTCAAGGTTGAGAAACACTGGTCAACAGCCTGTCACCAGTGGATCTCTGGTAGAATAGAGTACTTTATTGGCCAAGTGTGATTTGACACACAAGGAATTTGTCTTGTTGTAAATACTCTCACTATACATAAAGAAAAGGTACATTCGTTAAGAATCAAGAATCATAACATACAACACTTAATGATAGTCATAGGGTACAATCAATATCAAATCATACTAGGAAACAATTTGTTTAGCAGAGTGATGGCTTTCGGGGAAAAACCTGTTCTTGTGTCTAGTTGTTCTGGTGTGCAGTGCTCTATAGTGTCGTTTTGAGGGAAGGAGTTGAAACAGTTTATGACCAGGATGTGAGGGGTCTGTAAAAATATGAGGGGTCTGTATTTAGTGTATCATCTGTGGTGCAAACATCCCAAATTATGTAGAAGTGAGAGAGTTTGAAAGAGATCCACTGGCTCTCTTTTCTATCAGCATAAGGATAGTGAATTGGTTAGTTGCCTGCATCTCTAACTGAAGAAAAGAAAGAGAGAAGAATGAAGAATACCTTCTCCAACCTGATCTTTCTCAGAAGTGAAGTTACATAAATATAAAATAATTGGGTATGTCTACTTTAATGAAAAGAAGGACTGGGGGGTGACATGATAGCAGTGTTCCAATATCCAAGGGGCTGCCACAAGGAAGAGGGGGTCAGCTTATTCTGCAAAGCACTAAAGGCAGGACAGGAAACAATGGATGGAAACTAATTAAGATGAGAACCAACTTACAACTAAGGCGGAATTTCCTGACAATTAGAACAATTAATAAGTGGAAACAACTTGCCTCCAGAAGTTGTGGGAGCTCTGGAGGTTTTTAAGAAGAGATTGGACTGAAATGGTATAGGATTTCCTGCCTGAGAAAGGGGTTCATCTAGAAGGCCTCCAAGATCCCTTCCAACTTTGTTATTCTATTAAAAGTGCCTGAGACTGCAATTCCCAAATTCTTAACCTTTGGACTTACAAGTGGGAATTGTGGGAATTGCAGTTCTAACCTGAAGGCCAGCAGATTGAGTTAGACACTTATGTATACAAGAAAGCAGCACAAAAGATGGAGGAGGTTTGTTCCCCTCTTTGCCGCCCTCCCCTCAAATGTTGTTTACAGGAGGAAAGAAATAGTAGTGCCGTGTAACCCTATCCAGAATTTCCTGCCAAAAAAGATCAAGTTAAGTGCCAGCGGCTAACTCTGTTTCCTGTATGTTTCTGGAACATTAAAAAAAAACCTGGCCGGGTGGACAGAGCCTAAAAAATCACTTTGTAAACATTATTTATTAAATACATGTACACAGCTCCTATCAAAGTGAAAAGAAAAAGACTGTATTTATGTTATTAATCCTAGCTCATTTTTGCTGGGTTACATTCTAAAAAAAATGAATGCTCTATAAGACAAGGAAAATAAACGGGTAGGAGAGAGATCCAGGACTACTTTCAAAAACAGCTTTAAAACTTTTTAAGCATCTTAATATGTCAGGAGTCCAGTTTGCTCAGAAATGTTGGCTTCTTAAGCCGATACACCAAGATCGTCCCTCAGCCCTCTTCTTTAGGCCACTTCTTTCATCCAAGGCAACTGAAAGTTCCTAAGGTGCTTTTTCAAGAGACAACTGGACTTCCTTTGTTTTTCCTTTAAGATGTTTCGCTTCTTATCCAATAAGCTTCCTCAGTTCTGATTGATTGGTGGAGAATGGAAGGATTTATATTCCTTGCAGTCCTCTGGTTGTTAGCACTTTTTTTTAGAGTCATTGAGGCCACGTGGAGGTTTATCTGTGCCCTTTGGGCTAATGGATATGGAACCTTCCCATTTTCCTCCTCACCCATTTGCACTATTCAGGTGATCCTAAGTGACTTCAACGAATCTCAGATGACTGCGAGGAATATAAATTCTTCCATTCCCCGCCATTCAGTCAGAACTGAAGCAGCTTCTTGGATGAGAAGAGAAACGTATTTAAGGGAAAAAACAAAGTCCAGTTGCCTCTTAGAAAGCACCTTTGGGAGAATTATGACTAAGGTGACTGATAATCTCCATAGACAACTGAATTTTTCTGACTTAGCGAACCATACTTTCCTGTTCCACCTTGTAGCAAGAAGCTCTCATTCTAAGATCTGGAAAAAAACCCTAAGATCTAAAGTTCTGGCTTGGAGTTGATTTACATTCTGTTTTTTTGAGGTTGTGTTGACCAAGTGATTCCATTACACCATAATGCTATTTCTTTTTAGGCTTAGCAGCAGTTTGCAAAGCAGGAGAAGGAGTAGCCAGAAATGGAAAACTGAAGAAATCAAAGCCACAAGGACATAATATGAAACAGTTAAATCTACTTTCCACCACAGCATTCATTATACCTCTTCATAGCTTTAAATCTTTACAAGCCATCCTTAATTCCCCCATGTCCAAATATTGCTTCATACATTGCCTTCTTGTACTTGATTTGTGCTCGGTTTATCTATAAAAATCATATACCATGGTATACCAAGCAAAAAAGAAAGTAAGCAATGCCGCTTTGTAGAGCATGAGGCTCACTTTTGTTTAATAAACTGAGATAGATACCCCAAGCACCAAGCCTTTTAAAGGTATTTTGCTACCCTGCATATTTATTCTGGGTGAAGATATTTGAACTTTCCAAGAACACACCTAGAATAAAGGGGAGAGCATTCCATCATCTTGCTCCTGATTTTTAGATGGCTAGAGATGAACGCTGTAGGATCCAATCTGGATCAGTCACCGGGTCCAGAGGTCCTGAGTTTTCAGACTCAAGCAGGATGTACACATTCCTTTAGGGAGAAGTTCCCCAAAGATGGGCTCCAGCACAACTCCAAAAGCTCAGAAGTCCTGGTGGACCCAGACTAGATCCTGCAAAATTATCCTGGCCCACATACGTGTTTGCCTTCATTCATGAAAAGTCAAGTTTGGGAATTGCTCGCTTTGGACTTTGTCACCCTTGTGTCATGTTCTTTATTTTAATTGCAGCGATTTGAGAAAACCCATTGGAGCAACTCAGTTCTAATGTCAGGTGCTGCAGAAGCCAACAAATGGTTCAAGATAATGTGTTGGATGGTGTGAGCTCTCTTTCACAGCCCTTTAGACATTTGCGTTTGATCTCTGATGATAAATAAATACATAATCTTTCTCAAGTCAGAAATCTTAATTAAAGTATCTTCAGCTTCAAGGCATCCAACAAAGAAAGTTTTATTGCTGGTTATTCCAATCAGGTTTTGTTTTCCTTAAAGTTAACATCAAAAGCTGCCTTCTCACTCATGATCTTCATTTCATGTCTTGTAGTTAACACACTAGCCAGAGAAATAATTTTGAAACCAGGTAACCTCTTTGTGAAGATTTTCTATCCATATATTTTCCTTCAATCCAGTTTATGAAAATAGAAAGTCCCAGAACTGCTTTATTATATACAGATATATACAGATTAATATAATTGGAAGGGACTTTGTAGGTCATCTAGTCCAACCTCTCACCCAAGCAGGAGACCCTACACCATTTCTGACAGATGGCAGGCCAGTCTCTTGAAAGCCTCCAATTCTGAAAGCAAATTCTGTTCCATTGGTTGATTGTTTTCACTGTCAGAAACTTTCTTCTTATTTCCAGGTTGAATATCTCCTTGTTCAGTTTCTATCCATTATTCCTTGTCTGGCTTTCAGGTGCCTTGGAAAATAGTTTGACCCCCTCCTCTCTGTGGCAACTTCTCAAATATTGGAAGACTGCTATCATGTCTTCCCTGGTCCTTCTCTACACTAGGCTAGCCATGCCTGGTTCCTGGTTCATTGTATATTTTAGCCTCCAGTCCCCTCATCATCTTGGGTGCTCTTCTCTGCACTTTTTCTAGAGTCTCAACATCTTTTTTATTTTGTGGTGAGGAGCTGATCTCCAACAGCCTTCATATTCACTGTCCAGCCATCTTAATCTGTTGGACAAGGAATACAATTGGAGTGTGTTCCCCTTTGGTGTTTCAAACCCACAAATTGGTGAAAACCACACTTGCCTATTGTGGAGGCCATATGACTAATGCTTTGGTTTAGAAACACCTGCCTGGAACTGAACATAGTGTTCAGACCATTATCTTTTTTGCCAGTTATGTGGTCTGCCTAATAGTGTTCGCCATGACACGACACACATTTATAAATGTTAATTTCCATCTGGTTTACAAGTGCTGTTTTTTTCCTCAAGCTTAATTTTATCTAGCAACTTGGAATTCCTGCATCCAATTAAATATGTATTGGAACCGTGTGTTAGTTACTCCTTGTTTTCTGTATCCCTTTGGGGGATCTGCTGACTCCCCTATTTCAGAAATATCTGGAATGGAACATTTTGTGAAGGAGGCTGTGATTATTTCATGGAGGCAAGGACCAGGTGTTAGATTTGCTGACATATTTTGGAGAAGATGAGTCATTTTATTGTCTTGAGAAGAAATGGATCTGTTATGTTAGGAGTATAGTAGCTAGAGTGTTCTTCTAGGAGAGGAGAGACCCATGATTAAATTTTTATCTGGATTGAGAAATCATGCAGGTGATGTCTGGATAACACTTGGAAGACAGACATTCAGAAAAATCCTGGACTGTAAACTAGGTTGCGAACAAGTCAAGATTGCCTCAAAGGAGACAGGAGTTTAATTGCAGATGATCTCCAAGAACACTTGCACTGTAGTTCTAAAGGTCAGAAATAACCATCTGAAACTAGGAAAGAGTCTTTTCTGGATTTTGTAAAGAGGATTTGTTAATGCCTGGGTCAATCTAAGGCAAGGAACTACAGGTAGTCCTCATTTTACGATCAAAATTTATGTTGCTAAGCAAGACATTAGTTAAGTAGTTTTGCTCCATTTTATGATTTTTCTTGTCACAGTTATTAAGTGAATCAGTGCAGTTCTTAAGTTGATAACATATTTGTTAGATGAATCTGGCTTCCCCATTGACTTTGCTTGTCAGAAGGTCACCAAACCTCATCACACAATTCTGGGACACTGTAACCGTCACAAATATGAACTAAGTTGCAAAGCATCTGGATTTTGATCATATGACTATGGGGATGCTGCAACAGTCGTAAGTGTGAAAAATGACCATAAGTCCCTTTTTTTCAGTACCTTTTGTAACTTTGAATGGTCCTTGAACAAATGCTTGTAAGTTGAGGACTACCTGTATTGGAATGTCTTTCAAATTATAGCAAAGGACGTGATGCTGTTGTGAAATACTCTAACTAAAATGATAGTTTGGGTACTACATGCTGTAGCATGGAGAAAAGAGGTCCTGATGTACAGATACCACTTCTCATCTTCTGGGAGAAATTTGTGCCTGAAGCTCTCTTTCTAGACAGACCAATATTATCAAGATCATCAGTGATATTGGTTCTGGCTGAGGAACACAGTCCCTTCCAAACAGGACTTACAAGGCTTTATCTTCTACCTTACAGTCTGTTGCAATGGTGGTCAACCTAGAAGGCTCATGTGAACCTTTAGAATATCTCAGAATCACATTTCCAAACTTCAGTGACAAAATAGTAATAGCAATAGCACTTAGACTTACATACTGCTTCACAGAGCTTTACAGTCCTCCCTAAGCGGTTTACAGAGTCAGCCTATTGCACCCAACAATTTTGAGTCCTCATTTTACCCACCTCAGAAGGATGGAAGGCTGAGTCGATCTTTAGCCTGGTGGGATTCGATCTGTCAAATTGCAGGCAGCTGGCTGTCAGCAGAAGTTGCCTGCAATACTGCATTCTAACCACTGTGCCACCAAGTAACCATCCACTGATTATTTGCTGCATGATTTTCCACCGAAATATGTATATTATGCCTCCAAAAAGTTCACTTGCTCTGTGAAAGATAAAAAGTCCCCATCCTCTTAAAAAAAAAACCAAGGAGAAAAAAAAGATGAGAATTCTGCTAGATTAAGACCCTGTCTACTAACAAAAGACCCATCTATTTTGGTTTATTAATGTCATGATGTATCTTGGGCAATGGGGCAAAGAGATTCTGCCTAGGGAACGGTCAGGTAAGAGAGTGTGTAGTCCACAACTAGGAAAGACACTCAGAAGAGACCAGTGTTCGGGTTCCAAATTTTTTACTACTGGTTCTGTGGGCATGGCTTGGTGGGCAAGGCAGGGGAAAGAGTGTAAAATCTCCAGAGGTGGGATTTGCCAGTTCTCTGAACTACTCAAAATTTTTGCTACCGGTTTTCCAGGACTAGTCAGAACCTGCTGAATACCACCTCTGGAAGAGACCCTCCCTAGTTTCTCTGGCTGTAAAGGAGACCATGGGAGAATTGTATTTTCAGACTTGCAAGAAGATACTGAATGCAGATTTACAATAAAGTAGAATTAGCTCATACGGCTGCGTGTCTTGTCTGGTATACCTAACAAGGCTGATAATCAAGGAGACACTGTAAATCATCAACAAACCCTTGTTTCTGATAATGACAGGATGATGGATTAGGTAATCTGGAGTACAAAGAAGATTTCTTTCTGTTGAGTCAAGATTTATCCAGCCTTTATATTGACTAACAGTGGAACTTCAGCCTTTCAGATATGAGCTTTCCGAATCTAATTTAGAGAGGGTAGGGACCCAAACTAGGACCATCTCTCCACTATGATGGTAGGTCATAACTGATCTAAAGCTTTTCCCTGATGGGTTTACTGCCCCCTTTCTCTTAATAACTGTTCCTTGGATGGAACGCCCTTATAGTTGAAGAGTATCACTCATACCTTCCTCTCTCTTTTCAATTTATCATTATTGCTGATTCTCACAAACCAACTGCCCTCCTGTTTGGTTTGGACCACATCCTCTGCTTCTGAACCCCTGTCGAATGTGGTCCCTCCCATGGTTGTTTCTATATTTTACTGGGATCATCTGACTCCTTTGAGCTCTAATCTGCAACACCTTCTTTGATATGCCAACTGTGAGCTGAATTTGCAGAGTATGCTGTTTTTGTCATTGCAGGGTTCTGTAGTGGACTTGTGAAATACTTGCACAATTGTGCTGTTGGTTTCCAAGGATCCTTCATGGAAATTTGGAATTCTCAAATATGCACATGATCACGATCAGGTCTAGATTATTGTTAAGTTTCATATGGGAGGCATCCAGCTCTGAATGTCCAGGATGAAGCCTTCAAAAAGGATGACAGGTGTTCCAACTGAAGGAATAGCCACTCTGGTCTGCATGTTATTTTAACACAATAAAAGTTAGTCCAACAAGGCTTAAATATGATCATCTTGCTTGCCAAATTTTTTTTTTTCCTCCACCTTTGAGATAAAACTTAGCTGGAGTGCAGATGAGCTCATGGTGCAGCTGTGTGCGACTTTACTGGCAGAGGAACAGACAGGGAAAACACACAGTGTAGACTGCTTTTTCCCACACAACAACATTGTGTTATCTGGTTGCTTTATGAGCACAGTGTCTTCCTTTTCAAAACCCCAGGATCCATTTCCTTTTTCCTTCCCTTCTGCAAAGGGATTAGATAAGCAATCTTTGACCCAGTGAGTGGCAAATTAGCCCACTTTAATGGAAAACTCTTCCTAGTTAGCAAGCTGGGACCTCCAGAAAGTGCTTATTCTTTGGATGGCATTCAGTGGAATTAAGTTGGCATTAGTAGGATTAGAGACAGTGATTTGAAATGAGGGCTCTCAGAAATGTTTGGACTGTGATGTAGGTTTCTTTCCAGCGGGAATATTTCCAACATTCAGAGCCTGCTGGGGGTTTATATGGATAAAGGGTACATTGTCAACCCACTCGAATACTCTTTCTTAGGAATAGGTGAAGCTGACCTCTCTCCTAGAGGGCAACTAGTCCTCTTGACCACTTTAGATCCACATAGGATAGAAAGGAGTTCGTAAGGACTTAAATATATGGCGCCACAATGTTAGTAATTCATCATCTATTAATGGAGGAAAACTGCCCAACGGAGGGGACTGAGTGACATGTGGGCTATATATGGTGCTTTCGAAACCTTTGGATAGCATTGCAAATTCTTGGTCGCAAAATAGCTGAATTTTGGCAGTAGGATTTCATACCAGGGGTGTGGATGGAATGGAAAGGGAAAGAGAGCAGTTTGTCTTCCAGATGACCGGAATTCTCATACAGCTTTCCTCCCCCCAAAATGGACTGGGAAAAAAATGATCGTTTCTCCTTCTCCTTCTCCTTCTCCTTCTCCTTCTCCTCCTCCTCCTCCTCCTCCTCTTCTCCTCCTCCTCCTCCTCCTCCTCCTCCTCCCCTCCTCCTCCTCCTCCCCCTCCTCCTCCTCCTCCCCCTCCTCCTCCTCCTCCTCCTCCTCCTCCTCCTCCTCCTCCTCCTCCTCCTCCTCCTCCTCCTCCTCCTCCTCCTCTTCTTCTTCTTCTTCTTCTTCTTCTTCTTCTTCTTCTTCTTCTTCTTCTTCTTCTTCTTCTTCTTCTTCTTCTTCTTCTTCTTCTTCTTCTTCTTCTTCTTCTTCTTCTTCTTCTTCCTGTTCCCCTTCCTGTCCCCCTCCCTCTTCCCCACCTCTCCCCTCCCCTCCCCTCCTTCCCTCTCCCCTTCCCCCCTCCTCCTAGGGTACTGCATCCAGTTTTGGTCACCACACTATAAAAAGATGTTGAGACTCTAGAAAAAGTACAGAGAAGACCAACCAGGATGATTAGGGGACTGGAGACTTGTTTGAGGTTACCAAACAAGCTAAACCAATAATAGAGCAACCAAGATGATTAGGGGACTGGAGGCTAAAACATATGAAGAACGGTTGCAGGAACTGGGCATAGCTAGTCTACAGAAGAGAAGGACCAGGGGAGATAGGATAGCAGTCTTCCAATATTTGAGGGGCTGCCACAGAGAGGAAGGGGTCAAGCTATTTTCCAAGGCACTCGAAGGTCATATGTATGTATGGAAACTGATCAAGGAGAGATTCAATATGGAGAAACTGGAAATAAGGATAAACTTTCTGACAATGAGAACAATCAATCAATGAAACAGCTTGCCCTTGGAAGCTGTGGGAGCATCATCACTTGAGACTTTCAAGAAGAGATTGGACTCCCATCTGTCAGAAATGGTGTTAGGGTCTCCCGCTTGGGCGGGGGTTGGATTAGATGACCTACAAGGTCCCTTCCAACTCTGATTATCTATTAAATCTGTTACATCCTCCTCCTCCCTTTTTGGGAGACTATGTGGTGGTCCTTGAGTCCCAGTTCCCTTTCTTAGTTGTTTAGGCTTGTTGTGAATGTACAGTTCGACATAGGGAGAAATGTATTCAGTTCACATTTTAATGACATCTTCCCATAATAATCAAAGTGGAGCATGACTTTCTTTTGAATATGCACTTGTCCGAACATTGTGTTGTGATTCTCCCATTTTCAGAAAAGATGCAAAGCTGTTTAAATGCACAGCAGGGAAAATAACCCCCTAAATGCCTATGTTAAGTAAAATAATGTACACAATGCATTAGGATGAATTGCTTTCTAATAAACATAGATATTTTAGAATAAACTCAATTTAAAAAATACGAACATACAATATATCTGAAAATTAAGGCAGAACTGAAATGAGAGCAGATTAGCTTTCATTTCAGCCTGGCATCTTGGTTTTGATTACTTAATGTTATTTTATATTTTTAACAGTCTATTCTAGGTAATTATTTCTACCGTGACTTTGTCTCGGTCCCTATTTTTAAAAAATCCACATCAATTATTTTTTATCTGCAACTGCCTGAAGTATTTCAACTACTCTGAGAAATAGAAGAGGTAGAAGAGATATCCCCAAATATTGCAAAGTTTTGGGGAGTTGGCAAATTTTTTGTACATTGTTTTGAAGTCAGGAGCTGACTTATTTGTACTGATAAGTAGCAGTGGAGCAGAAATTTGTTAAGTTAGCATTTTAATTTGAACCTAATTGGTCTTTAGTAAGCTGTGAACTGGAATTCATTTACAGTTTGATTTTTGCACGTTTTTCAGTATGTGCGTGCAAATATCTGGAAAATTCCATTAGAGGAAGTTATTTGCAAAAACAAATATGTACATTGGACAAAACTGAGAAAAATCATCCCAAAGGAGGGAATCATTTTTGTATAGTTTTAAAATAAAATCTGGTGCATAGACAGATCAAGCAATTACAGAAGCTGAAATCTTTCAAATGTATATATTTCTGGAGAAAAGTCTATGGAGATTCTCAGTCATCCAGGTCATGGTTGTCCCAAAGGTGCTTTTTCTTTTTTCTTTTAACTTTTAAAAATAAAATTTATTAAACATTAAAAAATATATACATAGTACAAAACATTTCGTAAAATACAAAACCAAAAAGCTACAAGTGAAACTCGAAAAATTAGAATATCATGCAAAAGTAGTTCAAGCTGTGATGTGTCCTAATTGAGATGATTATGGTTTACAGCTCATAAAACCCCCAAATCCACAATCTCAGAAAATTAGAATATTGTGAAAAGGTTCAATATTCTAGACTCAAAGTGTCCCATTCTAATCAGCTAATTAAGCCATAACATCTGCAAAGGGTTCCTGAGCTTTTAAATGGTCTCTCAGTCTGGTTCAGTAGGAAACACAATTATGGGAAAGACTGCTGACCTGATAGTTGTGCAGAAAACCGTCATTGACACCCTCCATAAGGAGGGAAACCCTCAAAAGGTAATTGCAAAAGATGTTGGATGTTTCCAAAGTGCTGTATCAAAGCACATTAACAGAAAGTTATGTGGAAGGGGAAAGTGTGGAAGAAAAAGGTGCACAAGCAGCAGGGATGACCGCAGCCTGGAGAGGATTGTCAGGAAACGGCCATTCAAAAATGTTGGAGTCTTTCACAAGAAGTGAACTGAGGCTGGAGTCAGTGCATTGAGAGCTACCACACAGAGATGGATCCTGGACATGGGCTTTAAATGTTGTATTCCTCTTGTCAAGCCTCTCCTGAACAACAAACAACTTCAGAAGCGTCTTACCTGGGCTAAAGAAAAACAGAACTGGTCTGTTGCTCAGTGGCCCAAAGTCCTCTTTTCTGATGAGAGCAACTTTTGCATCTCATTTGGAAACCAAGGACCCAGAGTCTGGAGGAAGAATGGAGAGGCACACACTGCAAGATGCTTGAAGTCCAGTGTGAAGTTTCCACAGTCTGTGTTGATTTGGGGAGCCATGTCATCTGCTGGTGTTGGTCCACTGTGCTTCATTAAGTCCAGGGTCAATGCATCCGTCTACCAGGAGTTTTTGGAGCACTTCATGCTTTCTTCTGCAGACAAGCTTTATGGGGATGCTGACTTCATTTTCCAGCAGGACTTGGCACCTGCTCACACTGCCAAAAGCACCAAAACCTGGTTCAATGACTGTGGGATTACTGTACTTGATTGGCCAACAAACTCGCCTGACCTGAACCCCATAGAGAATCTATGGGGCATTGCCAAGAGAAAGATGGGAGGCATGAGACCAAACAATGCAGAAGAGCTGAAGGCCGCTATTGAAGCATCCTGGTCTTCCATAATACCTCAGCAGTGCCACAGGCTGATAGCTTCCATGCCACACTGCATTGAGGCAGTAATTGCTGCAAAAGGGGCCCAAACCAAGTACTGAGTACATCTGCATGCTTATACTTTTCAGAGGTCCGATATTGTTCTATGTACAATCGTTGTTTTATTGATTGCATGTAATATTCTAATTTTCTGAGATTGTGGATTTGGGGTTTTCATGAGCTGTAAGCCATAATCATCTCAATTACGACAAATCACGGTTTGAACTATCTTGCTTTGCATGTAATGAGTCTATCTCATATATTAGTTTTACCTTTTAAATTGCATTACTGAAATAAATGAACTTTTGCACGATATTCTAATTTTTCGAGTTTCACCTGTATACATAACCAATAAACATAAAAACATAAACATTTCTAATTGCTTAGATGGTATGTTCTTATCAAACAATTTCCCAATAGTTATTTCCTATATCTGGTAAATACTTCTATCATAACCTCTTTATATTTTCCCTTCCCAATCTGTTTACTCGCTGGTTTCTATCCTTTATCCAATTACACCAGTTTCCACAAACTGTAAGGTGCTTTTTCAAAAGGCAACTGGACTTCCTTGGTTTTTTCTTTGAAAATGTTTTGCTTCTCATCCAAGAAGCTTCTCCACTTCAGACCTTCTTAGATAAGAAGCAGATTATTTTCAAAGAAAAACAACAAGAAAGTCAATTTGTCTTTTGAAAAAAAAACACCTTTCTATACCCCTTCAACTGCATTGTCCATATGTCTACAGAGATTCTCAGTCATCCAGATTGCCCCAAACCTGCTTTTTCAAGAGGCAAATGAACTTCCTTTGTTTTTGCTTGAAGGAGAGAATTCTTCTTGAATGAGATGCAAAATGTTTTCAAGCAAAAAAAAAGAAACTTCAGTTGCCTTTTGAAAAAGCACCTTTGAGATGCTGTGGAAAAGGTTTATAAAGATTTGACAAAATAAACAGTCATGTTACTCTTCAGATATTAAATTCAACTCTTTATACACCGGATCGATTGACTCCTAGCAACCTCATAGATAGGTTTTCTCTATGATATATCCCCAGCCTGATCCTTCAGGTCTTCCAGTGGTGCCCCATTGCCACTGTAGCTAAGTCCAACCATCTTGCTGCTGAATTCTTGTAATGGTAAGTGGGAATGACTTTGGGAAAAGGATGGAAGACAAGCTGCCTAATGAACTGTCAGATAAGAAAAGGAATAGCCCACAGCTGCATAATGGACAGAGGAAGAAAGTTTCTTCAAGAAACCTAGCTTATTATTATCTATCCTTTTTATTACCTTCTTTACTCCCTTCGTTTATTGGCATTATTATTCTCTCTGTTGTTTTGCAAGTATATTACCAAGTGCCAGGGAAGTCAGGAGATGCAGGCAGTTCAAATAGATATAAAGATTTATTGCAAGCTTAAGGTCTCTAGAAGAATCTGAACTAATAATAGCCAAAACAATTTGGTGGTAGATAAGAAATTCAAGGTGGGCTGGACTTAGTTAGATCTCTTGTGGGCACTGATGTATTTGACTCCTCCCTCAGCCTTTATATCTATTTGGTTATCTGCCACATACACTGAGAGCTTATACACCACAGGCAAATTCCTTGTGTGTCTAATCATACTTGAATACCAAATAAAGTATTCAGTTCAATTCAATTCAATTATCAAGCTGTAAAAAGGAGCAAAGGAGTTGGAAGTCAGGGAGGTTCCTTTCTGAGGGAGGTTCTTTTCTATGCCTGTTATGTAGCTGAGGGCTTAGTGGTTCTTTTATTTGATCATTCTCTAGACTCCATCTCTCCTCACTCTGGCTGGTTGTCTTCTTCTTCTCTTTGTCTCCAACTTTCCAGCATCAGTCTTGCATAATCTATCCAAGATATGATCATTTAAGCTTTATCATTTGTTCCTTGAGTGAAAACTCTGAATTGATTTGTTCAATGGTCCTTTGGCTTGTTTTTCTTGGCTACTAATGGTATTTCTCAGTAGTCTTCTAAAACAACAACAGTCTTTCTATCCTGCATCTTGCAAATTGCCCAGAATCAGCAGCTGGCAGCAGCTTTTGTGCTGGGGACTGCCTGTAACTTTGTGGATTGAAAGCTGGACGGTTTTAGAAAATAGTGGATTCGGAAAAAGACCAGCATCTGAGGAGATAAATGAAATGAGACAATTTAAAACAATTAAAGAGGCTGCAGGTTTTTGTAAGCTATATAAGTCCTTAGTCCTGCACTCTTCTTAGAGACTCATTCCAACAAGCCGTGGACACGTGATTTTGTTTTCTTTACATTTTCATTCAGTTAAAATTAAATATAGCTAATATAATTATTTTGTGGTCCTGCATGCTATAAATAATACAGTTACTCCCTAGTTATGCTACTTTCCCTTTTTGGCATGTCTATGTATCTATTTCCCTGCCAGTGTTATACAAAAGACAATATGCACATTGCTACGTCTTCCCATTGTTGTCCTTACAATTATGAAGTAAGCTGGGCTGAAAAAGACTAGCTGAATTTGCATGGCTGAAGGTCAGCTAAACTGGGTCTGTTAGGGACCAATCCCAATACTTTAACCGCTACAGGCAGTCATTTAAACAAGAGCTGGCAGTGTGTGGCAGAAACCAAAAAAGCTAATACAATCCTTAGTTGTATAAACAGAGGCATAGATTGCTGCAGCAGTCATAAATGTGAAAAATGGTCACAAGTCATTTTTGCAGTGCCATAGTAACTTTGAACGGTCACTAAATGAACTGTTGTAAGTTGAGGACTACCTGTACTGTCTCTTCAGTTGCCAAACTGAGTGTTACAAATGGAAACACTCTGGGTCATATAGCTTTCACTTTAGATTGCTGCTCTGGGTTTCTAAAAGTGTCATAAATGTAATTGTCCCCTTGGTTTATTCTGTAGCTTTGTCTGTATGATTCTATATGAGTGAATTTCTTACTCACAGAGGATACTTGCAAAGGGAGCTTAAATAGCATGGGGGGGTTGAGGAATGATCTGCTTTACTCCAGCCTCCAGAAAACTTTTTCTGATCTCTTGCCTGGAACAAAAACAGACTGTTGTGAACAAGCAGGATACTTAAGGCATTCAATGATTTCACATAAATTTCACTCCAGTATCTGATTTATCTCTGGACTGTATTTTCTCTCTCTCTCTCTTTTTTTTCCTGCCTTTGTGCACACCGGACAGAAACAACTAAGTTTATCCTGCCTGAATCTGGGAACTTTAGAGATGTAGAATTGGAGGGCAGAAGTGAGGGGAGTGCTGTTAAATCTCCCACAGTCTTACAGCTCAAGTTGCATTTCAGATGCTGTCATAAGGTCATTTTTTCATAAGAGATTTCAGCTCAAAACCCAGTTTGAAAATGCTTAGAGAACGGTGGTGGTTTTGTTTTGTTTTCAGCTTCTGGGCAGGGAAGCAAAAAAAAAACACCCTACACACATACATTACACTTTCCACACACACAGACATAAGCACAAACATACACACACACACACACACACACAAACCTGAGGCCTAAAAGTTTCCATTCTCCATGTACAAGAATCTTTTTTTACCCATCTTCTCCAAAATATTCCTTGCAATACTTTCAAAGCCTTCGCTGGAAGCTGGACTCAGTGAAGTGAAAGAACAACACAGAGCCCTTTTGGCGAAATGCTGCATTGTGGTTGTGCTCTGACGGTCTGCACCTCTGCAGCACATCAAGGAGAAAACATATCCGTTAACAACTTTTTTGGGCGGGGGCTTGTGGCTTTAGCTCACCAAGGCACACAACATTTATGTAGTGGATTGTTTGCAATGCCGCTGGCTTTGGTCTCAAAACGACTGAGGAGCTACCCCAAAAGGCAGATTACATCTCGCGCTCATGACTGGCTGTTCCTAAAATATTTGTATGCCAGTCTAAATCAGACTACAGAAAGGGTAGGAGAGACCGGCTGTTTTCCAGAATGCCTCTCAGTAAATTCAGATCAGTAGTCGGGGGAGAAATATGTTGGCGCGAAGAAGTAGCTGATGCATTTGAAAATAAAACTTTTGGTTGTGAGAAAATCCTTTCTTAACACCATCTGAGGGGAAAAAATGCTGTTTGAATTTGTGTCCATTAATTGAATGCATGGTTCACTTGTCTAACAATAAATTTGGGGGTAATAAGTCCCTCCCCCCCTCCAAAAAAGCCTCCACCTGTTTCCCTGAGCTGCTGATCTACAGAAACAAATCTGTACTCCCAGTAGGCAGAAAAGGCAATGCAGTGCTGGTTAAACTATGTGTTCAATAGCAGCAACGAGAGATCTTGGGAATCCTAGTGGACAGCCATTTAAACATGAGCCTGCAATGTGCTGCAGCTGCCAAAAAAGCCAGTGCAACCCTAGGCTGCATTAACAGAGGGATAGAATCAAGATCACGTAAAGTGTTAGTAGCACTTTATTAATGCCTTGGTAAGGCCACACTTGGAATACGGCATCCAATTTAGGTCACCACAGTATAAAAAAGGTATTGTGACTCAGGAAAGAGTGCAGAGAAGAGCAACTGAAGATGATTAGCGAGTTGGAGGCTAAAACATATGAAGAATGGCTGCTGCAGGAAATTTCTAGTGAAAAGAAGGAGAAGGGGTGACATGATGGCAATGTTCCTATATTTGACGGCTGCCACAAAAGAAGAGGGGCTCAATTTATTCTCCAAAACACCTGAAGGCAGGACACAAAGAAATGGATGGAAATCGGAGAAAGAGAACAGCAACCTAGAACTAAGGAGAAATTTACTGACAGAACAATTAATCAGTGGAAGGACTTGACTTCAGCAGTTGTGGGTGGTCCATCACTGGAAGTTTTTAAGAGATTGGATAGCCATTTGTCCAGAATGGTATAGAGCAGAGACTTGGACTAGAAGACATCCAAGGTCCTTTCCAACTCTGTTATTCTATTATTAGATTAGAACTAAGGAAACTATTATTCAAGTCCTCAGCTGACCTTGGGAATTATTTAATAGGACTTAAGAGTAAGAACGTGTACATTGGGAAATACTAATAGCGTGTACATATGTCTTTCCATACTAATTTGAAAACATTTAGAGCTTTATGTATCACCCATCTCAGACTTTCTCAGCCTGGTTAGATTTCAGCTCCCCGAATATCCTAGCCAGCATTTCTAATCATTGTGGGAGTTGACCCCTCTGCCTCCTTCGTGCAGAATCCAAGACGGGGTTGACCAACTTATCCTGATGAAGAGTTCTGGACAACTGGAAAGCTAGTGGAGTTCAGAACGTTTGGGGTGGTTTTAATGAAACTGTGGATTTCAAATGTCAGTCCCATTTATTATTTTTGCTGTTTTATCTTGCATCAGCTGAAGTTCCTGGAATATTTTCTAGGTCTGCAACAAAGCAATTTAGATGTGTTTCGATAAAGATGTGCTTTACTGGCAGTGGGAATAAAGTTTAAAAATCTTTTGTATAGGAGCAGAGTAACTTGTCTTATTTTGTTGATTCTACTACAGCACTTTTAGGAGGGTTTTTTTTTTTTTTGCATATTTCAGAAAAAGGGTGGGAAAATAATTAAATGTAGGGGAGTTAGCATGGTAACAATGTTTAACTAATTTGGAATTGCAAAGCATTTTTCAGGGTTTTTTCCTCTGAATTTTGTATTCACCTACATCTTGATCATGTTACCCAAATCTGGTATAGAAAATTTGTTTTTAATAATATTGTGATAATTAAAAATTGACATCAGATGTTTTCCATAATCAACCTGTCTGCATTTTTTTGGAGCCCTTTGTTTAGATCTCTAGGAAAACCTCATTTTAATTCACTCATTCATTTTAAGTTTGTGAGGTTTTGAAATATCTTTATTTTCTTCTTTATTTTTTAGTTGAATTTGCATTTTCATTTTATTACTAGGTTTTTGTAAAGGTACAAAAATACAATTCTCCAACTAACTACAAAAAATGCAAAATCAGGCTATAAGCAAAAATTAAAAAGCAGAAAAACTTAAGAACAAACAATAGCAGGAAAATTAGGAAAAAAAGTTAAGAATCTAGGAACAACACTTTAATATCAACTTTGAACCAGTGTATGAGAATTGCAAATGAAAAGGAACAAAATCCCTGTTATTGCAAAATATAATGAAATCTAAACATATGATATGGTTTTTCGATTTTGGAGGCTCACATATGGTCAATTAAGTTTAGGTGATGAAATTTGTTTGGGATGATGAGTGTTTTCTATAAATACTTCCAGTGAATACTTAGAAAAAGTATGATAGAGAAGGGAAATGTTGTAGAACATATTTCCCCCGCTATACAATGGACAGCTTCTTGCAGTGTTTCAGATTGGTGTTGTCTGTTACAAAATATCAGCATCTTCCCTTTTTATTAAAACAAAAGCACAAATACTTGGAAAAAGGAAATACAAAAAGTAACAAAAACTTGATTGTAAATATAACATATAGAAAAAATGAAGGCAGAATGTCATCCTGAAACCTGTCATCTGAAATGTTTATAAATAATAGTCATTTTTGTTTAAGCAAGACATCAACAGAGTGCTTTTGACTTCAAACAAAATAACTTAAACTTTATAAGCCACATGAATTCTCTCTTTTTTTCCAAAGCAAGCACACAGAACTGGGACTTCCACTGTCTGAGATGTTGCAGGATTTTTTTTTAGCTATTGGAAGGGAAATAACATTTTCTTTCAAATTGCCCGTTACAATATGGCAGACATTTCATAACATGTAATATGGCCAATTGAATAGGGTTCCTTCTTGAGCAGGGGGTTAAACTAGAAGACCTCTAAGGTCCCTTCCAACTCTGTTATGTTAAACTGTTATTTTGCTTTTCTGCCAGACAGGATATTTCTATTCTGCTTTTGGGAAATGTGCCATTGTTCCCAAAATCCAAAGTGGATTCCTGTTGCCAGACATTTTCCCGTTTAATGGCGCTGTTTTGTTTTATTTACAGCATATTAGCCCAGGAGATTTGTGATTTTATTTTTATGTACAAATTGGCCCAGGTGATTTGTGATTTTATTTTATTTTCAGCAAATTAGCCAAAGTGATTTGTGATTTTATTTTCAGCAAATCAGCCCAAGGGATTTGTAAACTGGTGGGGTGACTTGAAAGTTGGGGATAGTCATGTTTATTAACTACGTGAGAAGTTGAAAGGGACGTCCAGCATTCAGCAGTGGTAGTGAGAGAGAACTTAAGCTTTAAATGTTTAGATACCTGCGGCTTGTTCCAGCTTCTTCACTCTTGATTAGTCCTCACAGAGGAATGGCTAAAGGATGCCCTGAGATTGGTGTGCATTGTGCATGGTGCGCCTTGCATTTTCCCTTGCATGGAGTGCCCAGGTCTTTGAAAGCTTCAGACATGTTTTATTTTGAGGATACGGTTTGGAATCTGAGTGCAGGATAAATGCAAAGCAATTGAAAATTGGACAAATCTTGGCTATTGTTCTGAAGAACAGTTCCGTTACGATGAGACCTTAGAAAACCCTGTCTGTTGCTGTTGGGAAACTGGAATATATTTGTTCCAAAATAACTGGCTAATTTTATTTATAGGTCTCTCTTCTGTAATAGCATAAACTATGGCAGTGTTTTGACATATATTAAATCCTACTTTGCAGCAGGAGTGGGCATCTTGCAGCCTCTGAAATTTATGTTTGCATCCTCACAGGCTGAATAGATAAAATGCAGGCCACTGAATAAAGCAGGGGAATCAAACTCAAGGCCCATGGGCAGGATCTGGCCCATGGGGTACTTAGATCTGGCCCATAGCGGAAACAGCAAAGGACCAGCCCGCACTGCCTCTACCAGTGAAAATGGACCGTTCCCCTGAGATCAAACACAATCCTGATGTGGCCCTCAATGAAATAGAATTTGATACCCCTGGAATAGAGGTTCTGTAGTTTTCGGCTTACAACAGTTTGTTTAGTGACAATGTTCAAAGTTACAACAGCAATGAAAAATGTGACTTACGACCGTTTTTCATAGTTAGGGTTTTTGCAGCATCTATATAATCATGTGATCCAAATTCAGATGCTTGGGAACTGATTCATCTTTATGACCTTTGCTGTGTCCCAAGGTCAGGAGATCCCTTTTTGACGAGCAGAAGTCAATGGGGTAACCAGATTCACTTAACAACTGGGTTACTATCTTAACAACTGCAAATGTGGAAAGAAAAGTTGTAAAATAGGGCATAACTTCACTTAACAACAGAATTTTTGGGCTCAATTGTGGTTGTAAGTGGAGAACTACCTGTATCAGCAACTCAGTTCTTAAAAATGAGTGGTTTTTCCTGCTGTTTGAGGCAGGGAACTTAAGAAAGCTCTGATATAAATGTTAAAATAGGTTTAATGTGATTAAAAAGGCCCATATTCCTGGACTGGAAAAGAGAAAATTCTTGACTGCTCAATTTTTTTATTTAATTATCAAGGCATATTTAATATTAACCTCCACCTGATAATATAGGTAACATGAACAAGGGAACAATAAGCAAAAAAAAAAAAAAAGGACAGAAAACTTTCAAATTTCTAAAGGAGTAAAAAACATATACTCTAAACCTAAAGTTCATTTAGATGGGAATTCAGAATTTAGTCTTAAGTTTTCTAAGCATCATATGATATACTGTGCAGTGTTTGCCAACTAAAGTGCTAAACCAAGGGCCTTCAAACTTGGCAAGTTTGAAGGCTTGTGGACTTCAGCTCCCAGAATTCCTGAGCTAACCTGACTGGAGGAGGAATTCTGGGAGTTGAAGTCCACAAGTCTTAAAGCTGTCAAGTTTGAAGACCCTGTGCTAAACTCATGAGAACCAAGAAATGCTCCCAAAAATTCTGTGAACCATAATAATTATAGCTTACAGTAGATTTGGAAATCATCTCTTTGAGAGTTGAAAGTTAAATATGCTAATAAAATATTTGTAGCTCAGGATTGAACTGTGGGGTCCTAGCTGCTCTCTGAACTTGGTTGTTTTCTTGTATACAATATCATCAAGAGAGCAAAAGAATTGAAATGGAAATGGGCTGGTCACATAGCAAGAAGAACTGATGACAGGTGGACGATGGCAGTCATAGAATGGACCCTATTTCATTAAAAAAGCATCCACAAAAGAGACCTAAAACAAGGGGGATCGATGACATCAACAAGTATTGTGGGCCCAATTGGCAAAAGGAAGCTCAGGACCATGCAGAAGAGGCCTTCATCCTGCAGTGAATAGACAAAGGCTAAAATGAAAATAATACTGTCTAGTACATATTCATTTCAGAAGGCAATGATGCTAGGAATGGTTGGTGGAAGAAGACGTAAGCAAGGAACATGCTAGCTTGATAACCTCAAATTTGATACAAAGTTGAACATCCAGCTACTGAAAAAGGCTGTGCTTGACAAGGTAGCATGGGGAGGGGAAGGGGGGAGGGAAGGAGGGTTAAGGTTAGGGTTAGGACTAGGGTTAGAATTAAGTAGGGCTAGAACTCACAATCTCCCAGTTTCTAGTTCGGTAACTTAACCATTGCACCAAATTGGCTCTCTTAACTTTTTAAAATCTTCCTCTTTTGAGCTGCTCCTTTACTGATAAGGTGCTATATCATGACTATGTAAAAGTTCAACCTACCATTTGCCCGTTCTAAATGTTTGGACTTTCATGGCAACACCCTGCTGAGTGTGGGATTATTTATACACAAAAGAATATATCCTCTCCCACTTGTTCGGCTGTTTTCTCCTTTTTTGGTTCTCTTAGTGTCACAACTGAGAAAACAGTTCTTATGAAACTAGTTATATGTTTTATTGTCACCCTTCTCCTGGAGAAAGGCCCTGATCTCAGCAAATGAATGAGTAGGGTTGCACCTACTCTCTGCTGCTTAATATGAAATAACGATTGTTGAAGAATTTTAGTTCTGTTCCTCCAAGATTGATAAGATTACGCTAATGAAAAGGGATCTGTCCTGTCCTTGGTGTCCTCCAAATTAAAGTAGCTATATGTATTTCAGTAAACATAGGATTAAGACAAGCAGCTAATGAAACCCCTGTCATAGCCTACTCTTTCTGCTCCGAACCTGCATCAACTTGCTCTGTGGTGGGATTTTTATGTAGTTCATATTGTGACCAGGGTTATGTTGCGTCCCCTGGTGTCATAGAGCATGGTAAGGATGGACATGAAGACTCCACACATGTTAACTGTTGCTAGAAAATCTGTCCTTTCAGAATCTGGGCACTGAAGATGCACTGTGACAGGCCAGTTATATGTGAGATTCTATTCCATTCCATTCCATATTTTCTATTCCCTTCCCTTCCATATTTTCTATTCTATTCTATTCTATTCTATTCTATTCTATTCTATTCTATTCTATTCTATTCTATTCTATTCTATTCTATTCTATTCCTTTCCATTCCATTCCTATTCCTTTTTCTATTCTAGTTCGTTCTGTTCTATTCTATATTCTATTCTATTCTATTCTATATTCTATTCTGTTCTGTAAGTCTATTCTGTTCTCAATCAATGCCTCTGGGTCTCACATCACCTCGAGAGGTATCCTTGGAAAGATGAGTGGCTGCTAGTTAATCTTTTTTTTCAAAGAGAGTGTTTCAGCCCAGGAAAAAAGAGTCAAGTAATCTTAAGATAATAAAAAATATTCCCAGGAGCTAGGGGAGATGGTGAGCAACCATCTCAGCATTTTGAGACAGTGAAAAAGCCCTTTCTCCTGCGCCCCATAGTGCAGCTCACTTTTCTTATGACTTCTCAAGCCCTTTCTAACTTCTTGATCTTTCTTTTAAGGCCTTTGATCAGTTTTGGATTTCAAAGGGTTGAAGGATTGGTTTTGTTGTCTACTGACATCTGTTTTGACCAGTCAAACAACCAACCCACATAATCCTCCTGCTACGGCTCATTGTAAATTTGTATTTAGATTGGCTATAATTAATATGGACCTTAAGCTGCCTCTGGTCTATTTGCAGCTTTTAAGCAGAACTGCAGGTTTTAAAAAGAACAGCAGGAAGGAACGGTTTGGTCAGGTTTGTTCATTGTGATCTAATGTGGCCCTCAAGCCAGATATGCAGGAAACTTGTTCTAGGTGCTGGAGATACCATTGAAATCACATACTCAATGCGTATTCGGGGTTTATTCTTGGGAAGTCAAACTGGCTTCATGTGGGATTGGTTCCACCCTGTCTGCATTTAAGATGCATAAGGGGTCTAATTTAGAAACTAAATCAGAGGCTGGGTAATTTGAACAGGCTAATGATGCTACTTTGCCTGTCTAGCCAAGGAATACGTTTAGCTTGCAGCCTTGTGAGAGGAAGGATAGAGGCAGCCTATGTTTAAAAGCAATTTTTAATTTATTGCATGGGACTCAGGATAGTTTTGTTCTGACTGAGATAAATCTGCCCAGCACATACTGGTTTTTTTTTCTATACAAAGAAGTAATTTATGGATGGAAGGGAGAATAATACAGGCAGCCAGTGGTTGGGTTTTGCACACTCATTTAAGTATCACTTGCTTGGTATGGGTTACTATAATGTGTGAAGCCAGCTGTTGTGATTTATAAAACAGTTTGGACTTCCTTTGGTATCACGAATGAAGACACATGTCCCAAGATAATATTGCAGGATCCAATCTGAGTCAGTCACCGAGACCAGAATTTCATCTTCCAAGGTTTTAGAATTGTGTTGGGGTCCCTCCTCAGGGAACTTCTCTCTCTATGTCTATGGAGATTCTCAATCATCCAGGTTACAGTTTTCCCAAAGGTGCTTTTTCAAGACGCAACTGGACTTCTTTGTTTTCCTATGAAGGTGTTTGGCTTTTCATCCAAGAGACTTCTTCAGCTCTTCAGCTTCTTGGAGGAGAAATCTTCAAAGAAAAACAAGAAAGTCCAGTTGCCTCTTGAAAAAGCACCTTTGGGTTCTCTCTATGAAACAAGGTCCTTGAGGATGATGGACTCCAGCACAAATCCAAAATCTTAGAAGTCTAACTCTCTGGTTCTGGTGACCGGATCAGATTGGATCCTTTCTTTGATGAGTACACCCAACTGGTTATGATTTATTCAATACAGGTAGTTTTTGATTTTCAATCACGATTGGGACCAGAATTTCCATGGCTAAGCAAGACAGTTGTTAAATGAGTCATGCCAGATTGTATTATCTTTTTTGGATGTTAAGCAAATCAGTGCAGTTGCTAAGTGAATCTGGCTTCTCCATTGATTTTGTTTATCAGAAGTCAGCAAATGATGATCACATGACCATGGGATACTATAACCATCCTAAACATATGCCAATTGCAAGCACCCTAATTTTGATCACGACCATATGGATACTGCCACGGTTGTAAGTAGGGGGACCAGTCATAAGTCTATTTTTTCAGTGCCATTGTAACTTTGAACAATCGCTAAATGAATGGATGTAAGTCAAAAACTACCTGTGAACCAGAGGTGAACACAGCATCATTGAGTGCAGCAACAGAAATGACGGACTGAGGTTTTGCACTCTTAATAAACCCTCCTCTAAATTTGTGTAGCCTTAAGATAAAACTCTTTTTTCAAAAAAAATTACATGAATAATTAATCTTGCTCAAGTCCTAAAACCTAAACCTACCAGGCTTTGTCGCTGTGATTCTGGAAAGGTGGAAATTATAGATCACGCTCTTCTTCACTGCTCCTTTTACAATACTATACAGGATCTCCTTCTATGGGCTGGGGTTGGATTGGAAGACCTCCAAGATCCATTCCAACATTGTTATTCTGTGTCCTATGAAGACTGTTTGAGCTGACCAACAAAGTTTGATTTCTGGTCTTTAAAACAGTTGGGAGGAGGAATCCATTAGTTTCAGGATTCGAAGGGACATATGTGCTGTGGGTAGAATGTCTGGTCATTGGGGCCCAATCTAGCATTGAGGTCCCCTCCCCATTTATCTCTGGAAGTTCTGGGTGTTCCATCACTGGAGGTTTTTAAAAAGAGACTGGACAGAAATTGGACTGCAATGGTATAGAGTCTCCTGCTTGAGCAGGAGGGGTTGGACTAGAAGACCTTCAAGGTCCCTTCCAACCCTATTATTCTATGTTCTATCAATCAGATTTATTCTCAGTCTGATCAGCAGATCTCCTGATCAGACTATATTGAGTTGAGTTGCCTTTTCTTACAGTGTCTGCGGGTAGGTTTTGTGCTTATAGTTTATATTTTATATCTTTTTGAGTAATTGTATATATCATAAATTTTAGATACTGTTACATTTTTGTAATTTTCGATGTTATCCCATTTTATATAATTTTAGATACTGCCTTAGACATCAGTTGTTCCTTGTGGCCTTCACTTATGCATTCTAATCAGGCTGTTGTATAGATGCATTTTAATTTTGTTTTAAATTTTATTTACAACCTCTTAAGATGAATTAATTCTGGGCACTCAGGATCACATTACATGCACTGGACTAAGATTGTGATAGACTGACTGGCTGACTCCTAAAAGATAAATAGGAGATGGTTTTAAGCTTGGTGCTGGTTTCCATGTCCATTAATTCTACAATTAATTTCATTCAAGGTTTAAACAGTGGAGCTACCCCTGAGATTTTATGCACAGGTAGTGGCGTGGAAAAAGATCCTCCCTTTCTTATTGTGCCCAAGTCCTGAATGCTTTACTTTTTCTTCTCCAACCTAGCTTGCCCGTGTTCCAATTAAGAACCACAAATGCAATATTCTCTAATCCTGTAAGCTTCCTATTACATAACCTGAGTCTTTGTATGAAATAGCCTTGGCTCAGGCCTCACATTTTTGGAATCTCTAGTTATTTACCCTTTTCTAAGGATCCGTTAAAGAAAGGAAAAAGTTGCATGGGTCTGCAGCTTTCTCACCAAGGGAACTCACAAAATGAATTGGGCAATGGCTGTTGTGATGTCTCAATTAGTACTTTGGCTTCTAAACAGATACTAAATTGATGCTTGTAACTATAGTTTTTTTTTTATTTGGAGGCAGCCTGGAGCAATTACGGGGTTTGTTTCTTGAGAGCTAAGATGTACAAACAGCCCTTTTACAAAACACTGATCATTATATATGACAACTGCAGGCAGATTATTATTATATGCTCAATGCTGGAAAGGCCCAATACTACAGAGGAATGTTAGGTAAAGACAAGGGGATTTGCAGAGATAGTTAAATTGTCTTGCTTGATTAGAGAAAAGACAATAAGGTAATCCTTGACTTATGGCCATTCATTTAATGACCATTCAAAGTTACAATGGCACTGAAAAACTTACGACTATTTTTCACATTTATGATTGTTGTTGCAGTTTCATGGTCACTTGATCAAAATTCAGATGCTTGGCAAGTTGGTGAACTGGTTGTTGGAATAAATCATTAGGGCAGAGAACTGGGTGTTAAATTATTTGAATCCCATCACTGGTCCTGGGGTCATGTGACCCCCTTTTGCAACCTTTTGATGAGCAATGTCAGTGGAGAAGCCAGATTGACTTAACAACCTTGTTACTGACTTAACAGCTACAGTGATTCACTTAACAACTGTGGCAAGAAAGATGTTGTGGTTTGGCAGCAGCAGGTGCGGGCGGCTGAAGTCTCGGAGAGCGAGGACTCAGATGAGGAGCCTGTGTGTGATACAGGGATGGGGGCCAGGACCATCAGGGAGTGGAATGCTGCCTTCGGAGATTGTGGAGGCTGGCAGCAGTGATGAAGAGGTTCCCGAGGAGCCTGTGCCCAGCGCGAAGGGCTGCTCGAAGGAAAAAGCACCTGTAGCAGCACAGGCAACTTGGGAGTAAGGCTGCAAGGTAATGGCCTCTCCCTGAGAAGATAAAAGCCAGCTGAGAAACTGCAGTTCTTTGCAGAAGGCAAAGAAGTTTGATACTCGAGCCTGGTGGACGTCAGTATATCTGAGTTGGTGTTTGGAGATTCTTTGATTTATTGTTTAGGAACCTTATCTGTTGTTCTTGGCAGCCTTGCCAAAAGTTGGCAAGGCTCTTTCTTGTCGGAGCTAATTAGTTGGAAGCAGACTTTTATCTGTGAAGAAACAGGATTCGTAAATGAAACAGTAAAAGGTTGTGCTGTTACCTTTGTCTTGTGTTTACTCACTTGGAACCAGGTTTGGGTCAGAACAAAAGGTCACAAAATGGGGCAAAATTCACCTAACAATTGTCTCACTTAACCACATAAATTTTGGGCTCACTTGTGGCCGTGAGTCGAGGACGGCCTCTATTGGCTATTCTCCTTTATGGCTTTATTCACCTTAAAATGCATCCTAGCTAGACTCCAATTATACTTATTGGTGAAAATCCTCTGTTCTGATTTCTACCATATCTTATTGCTGGGGTGTTAAGCAGGGGTCTTAACTCCTAACTGGAGTCGAAGGAGCCCATTCTACAGCTATATCCAGGGATGGGGGCTGCTGGGGGTTCGCAGGAGTTCAGGAAATCCCCTAGCTAAGATTCTGCAGTTTGGAGAACCCGCAAATCCCACTCCAGGCTGCCCCTCCCACCTGGCCCCAATCCCAACCCCTCCCAGGAGTCCCCACGTGGCTCGTTTTGGATGCCGGTGAGTGCAGGGCGCGTGCAGACACTTGGGGAGGGCAAAAAATGGGCCTCCTGGAAGTTCAGGAAGGCCAGAAACGGGCCCTTTTCCAGTTTCCAGAGAGCTTCCAGAACCTAGAGAGGCCATTTTCGCCTTCCCGGAGGCTCAAGGAAAGTCTCCGGAGACCAAGGAGGACAAAAAGCCCCCCCCCCACCACGGCTGCGGCGCAGGAGGTTTGTTTATTTATTTATTTATTTATTATTTATTCATTTATTCATTTATTTATTTATTTATTTATTTTTCGGATTTTTATACCGCGCTCTCTCCCAAAAGCGGGTCTCAGGGCGGTTCACAGCCAGATAAAAACCGTACAAATTATAAAAGTTATAAAAGTTAAAAGCAATTTAAAATAATTAAATTAGTGGCCAAAAGATAAAATTTTATAAAACGCATAAAAACAAATAAACATTAATACCAATTTAAAACCCCACAATTGTTACTAGGCCAGGCCGGCCTATTGGAAAAAGTGTGTTTTGATTGCGTGCCGGAAGGTTAGAAGGTCGGTGATGGCCCGTTTACTAGGCCACGCCCACCATGGCCACGCCCACCCAGCAACCGGGCAGAGAACCCCTTGCTAAAATTTTTGAAGCCCACCCCTGGTTATACCGGTTCCAAAAAGGAAAGCAAAATGCTGGGATTTCCCTTCCAGAAGGTCAAAAGCTGATTCTTGTGACTGCATGCTTTAACCTGCTGTTTCAGTCACTTAGCAGGACCCGTGGGAGCCTCTTCCGTAAATAAAATGCTTGTGTGACAGGCAACACCTGGTTTTTTGCCAACTGTTGCACTTCCTCCCCTGCTCAGATTTCATTCATTCACAAGTGAGCAGGATGACCTTTGTGGACCAGCCAAGCAGAAGAAAGTGAGAAGAAGTAGGATATGAAGGTGGCATTTTATAGGACGCGTTTCCTGATTTTCAAAACCAATTGGGATTGAGTTTAGGCACGGTTGATTTAAAGTAGTTTCTGTGCTGTGAGTTTATCTAATATTTTGGAAATCCAGCCAGCCTTTGGAGAGAGATGTTTGGTAGCTGAAGAAAGATAGAGCTAGAGTCCCAGATCCAAAATCTAAATTAGATAAATATATTCTCCCTTGCTGCAACAATTAAACAATGTAATGTATTCACATTAGGTTAAATATGTAATGCATTACATAGAAAGGAATAAAATCCACATAACCTGACTCCCAACATAACTTATGTGCCCCAAGTTACTTATGTGCATGAGCTGTGGCGGCTCAGTAGTTAGAATGCAGTATTATAGGCTGATCCTGCCCACTGCCAGAAATTTGATTCTGACCAACTCAAGGTTGACTCAATTTTCCATCCTTCTGAAGTTGGTAAAATGAGGAGCCAGATTGTTGGGGGCCAAATACTGACTCTGTAAACCCCTTAGAGAGGTCTGTAAAACACTATGAAAGTAGTGTATAAGTCTAAGCGCTTTTGCTATTTACAATATTTTGCCATTTTATCATTGATTACTTTGGATTTCAATGTTTTGGGATTCAGGGGTCTAGACCAGGGGTCTCCAACCTTAAGCCTGGAGGACTTCAATTCCCAGAATTCCCCAGCCAGCAAAGCTTGAAGTTGAAGTCCTCCAGCCTTAAAGTTGCCAAGGTTGGAGACCCCTGGTCTAGGGTCAAAGGTGTTTTTCTGTATCTCTTTCTGAAAAATCACTAGGAGGATTTGCGGGATGTTATGTGATTCATATCGGTCCAGTTTGAATAAATGGTATTACGTTGTATTGACTCATTTTGGACAAGTGGAAGTCAATAGCTCTGGCTTTTCCAGTAAGGAGAGGCCAGAGCTATTTTTTGCTTCGTCACAAGCTGAGATTCAGTATCCAGTGTAAGAGGAGTCAGATTTTGCAACTGAATATAAGTTGTCCAAATCGCCATCAAATGAATGTTTTCGGAGGAAGGTGAGTTGTCGTTAGAGGCGTCAAATGATTAACTTTTGTTCTTGTTTTTTTACAGGGTGGGAAGAAATTTTACCATGGACTCTGTGCGGGTCGCGATTGTACAGCCAGTTGCAAGTGCTTCCCTGAGAAAGGCGCTCGGGTAAGATGATGTGAGATCAGATAACCTTCATTGTCACCTTTTTTCTGTGAACACACTGGCACACATTAAGAAAATGAAATTCTGATGCCCACTCTTAAAAGAAAATAAATATATAACCATACATATGCATGCACACATATATACATATGTTATATATGTATATATACACTGTTTATACACATACACAAACAAACATATATTAATCACAGTCCAGTTGAATACATAACAGAAAAAAGGTAATACTGTTGGCCCCTGGTCAAGTAGCACTTATTGGCCATGTCCTGGATTAAAGGAAGTGAAGTTCCAACAATCTTAAACGGCTCCTTTTTAGTTTGATGACGAGGAACAGCCTTCACCTCATTTTGGCCTTGAAGAAAACAAGCAGACCCTTAATGCCTGGAGCATTAAGGCAAGAGCTGTGAAGAAGAACAGCTGAAGGAGAAAGGCTGGATCCAGCCAACTCTTGAGAATTTCCCATGGAAGCCCTGCAGACCATCTACAGAGATTTCATCGAAGGCAGCCAGTGAACAAGGGAAAAGAATAATGTTATTAATCTGCATGTACATAGGAAGTAGTACATGATTTATAAGTCTCTGGGAAGTCAGTGTAGGTCACAACTCTTCCTGTTACTGAGATGATCCCTCCTTCCTCTGTTGGCTGCACTTACAGCTCGTTGCTGCTTGATGGGTGGGCTGAAACATTTGGTGTAAGCAATGCGATATTCTAATGGACCATGTTGGTTTATTTCAGAGATAAGGGGGGAAATGTAGTTTTCTGGTATGTACAGTAGCTATGATGAGCCTCAGACTTCTAACTCTGAGAGAGACACAAGCAGGACACAGTTGCCCTCGCACCTCACTTTAATTCTGACAACTGAGATTGAGGGGTAAGTTTCCCTGTCCAGTCGTGTTCGACTAGGGTGGGGTCCTCATCTCCATTTCTTGGCCAAGGGAGCCCAGGGTTGTCCAAAGACATTTTTCTGTGGTCATGTGGCCAGCATGGCTGTACGCCGAGGCACATGGAACACTGTTACTTTCCCATTGAAGTGGTACTTATTTATCTACTCGCATTTGCATGCTTTCAAACTGGTAGATGGGCAGGAGCTGGGGCAAGGAATGGGAGCTCACCCCATTGTGTGGTGCTCAGGTCTTGAACCTTATTATTACCTTTAATGTCAGAGTATAACATGTGTATAATGAAATTGGCTAACAAGCTCTTTAGCCACTGAGCCATTGCGGCCCCAACTGTACCATATGATTATTCCATGAATTTGCTGAACTCTCTTGTGAAAAACCTTCCAAATTGGTGGTCATTCCTATCTGATATAGCTGCAAATATCTTTCTTGACTTACGGACAGATTCCAAACTCTGTCCTTTTTTTCTTTTCTTTCTTTCTTTTTTGGTAATCTCTTCTGAATGTTCATTTCTGAATGTGATCCTAGACTCTAAATTTCTGGGAAGTGAAGAGAAATAGTTCCTATAATATTTTCCTAAATGCAAAATTGGTGTCGTTTTGCCTGGGTTTTCCCCCTGCTAGATTTCAAGTATAAATGACTGTTTTCTAAGTTTGGATGTTACAGTGTTGTGTTAAAGCAAAAATTTCTGATCTGTCGCCCCACGGCATACAAAAGGGTGGATCCCAACGTTGGTAGTCTCTTTATTAAAATTTAGTGCACTGTACAGATGTATCTACTGGATTACTGTCAGCCAAATCTTTTAACCCTTTCGTGATAGAAATGGATCCTTTTTTAGCTTGGAGTTACCACCCGTTGGAGTGAATTTGAATTTGCTACTGTTTCTGACCGTATTTTTTCCATTTTTCAACTCTGAATCTCATTAAATATCCTGGTATCTTCAGTACTCCTTATAGGTATATCTCAGAAGAAGAAAAAGTTATTATCTTACCAATTCTTTCCAAACATCATCCTTTCGGTGTTAAAGTGGATCAAAATCTCCATTTACCTGAATGTATACCAACATTACTGTTTCTGCAGCTCATAAGCTCATGACTGGATTCACATATTGCTGTTGCGGGATTGTGGCTTGCTGTGTTGTGTGACTCCAGATAGCAGGATTTTACAACCACAGCTTCCACCTTAGTTTATCATGCAAAGCCAGACAAATAGGATCAATTTACACCAACTGCAAGATAGTCCAATTATATTTCTGTGTTTTGTGTGTGTGTGTGTCAAACCTTGATGCACGTATACACCTCCCTGAAAGCTTTTTTGCACTAATCAATTAGGCCAGCTGAACTTACACAGTCGTAAACCCGTGCCTTTCTTAGAACTGTTTATCTGGAAGAATCATTCAGATGTATGTGACCTGATGAACAGTTCTAGGAAATGCAGCAATTTTCAATGATTACACAACTTGGGTTGGCTGTATAAAGACATTTATCACATTAGATTCTTTTTCTCATTCCCAAGAAACTTATTTTTTTTATGATTCCATATAGATCTCTTAACATGTACTATCTCTGTATCCAAAATGCGGTTCATGTTTCTTTCCAGACACATCTGGATCATCAGCCTTCTTCTCTTGATGTAATGCAGCTTCTTTATAATGCAAAGAGAACAGGGGTGGGATGCAAATACTTTTACTACTGGTTCTGTGGGCGTGGTTAGGTAGGAGTGGTGGCCATGTGACCGGGTGGGTGTGGCTTCTTTTTTTTTGTGCAGCACCCCCACACATGTGTCATTTTTGGAGGGCCTCCTGAGCCTCAGGGAAGCCTCCTGGGAGGCCGTTTTTGCTCCCAGGGGGCTTCCCTGAGGCCCAGGAAAGGCAAAAACAGGGAAGGCTCCTGGGCAAAGCAGTAAGACAGCGAGGGGGATCCCAGCGCAGCTGATTGTCGGAACAGCTGATCATCAGGAGGAAAAGAAAATACTAGTTCAGCTGAACTAGTAGCTGTTTTTTTTTACTACCGGTTCGGCCGAACTGTAGCATTATTTACTACTGGTTCACCTGAACCGGTAGAATCCCACCACTGAAAGAGAGGTCCAGTCAGAGAAGAGGCCAGGAGGTCCTCAGGTTCAAGTGTGGTGGGATCCATAGAAGAGAATATTTGTAGTCCAGGATTGAACAGTGGGGTGATATTACCTAGTTTAGTAATGAAATGTCTGAAAGAAAACCATCAAGCCCAGAGAGCACCAAGGACCTCACAAATATGGTGGAATTTGAGGTAGGCCAGGATCTGCCCCCCAAAATATCCTCCAAATGGGTAGAGAAATCATTGCTCTCCTGGGAATTCCCATGGAGGGTGATGAGAGGCCCCAGTTTTGTTTTTGCTGTCAGCCTTTGGTCCTCTGCTATGGCTCCGGGAGGGAAGATTCATCGTTTTTATAATATCTTCCTTCTCCCATCCCAATGATTATACAGCTGGTGATGTCCTCCCAGTGCCAGAGGTCACCATCCTTGAGAGCAGGGAGCATTCTTTCCACCACCAATAAGTACAGGAGGAGGATAGGTGTTGATTGTACATTCTGTGCCGAAGGAAGTTGCAAAAAGTCTCTATGGTCCCTGGGTGTGGAAGAGCCTGAAGAGGAGAAACAGTGGTCAGTTCAAACCGAGTTTTAATGTAATTTCAAACTATCCAACTGCTGCGTCTGATTTTCCACTCATTTATCAATCCCCCTTTTGACCTACAACAGCTTCGGTCCCTGCATTCTCCTCCACCTGACATTCTTGAGTAGGTTCCCATTTAAAAAAAAAAAAAAGAGGGAAGCATCTGGAAGGCTGTATTTTTTAATTATTTATTTTTATTGCTTTTAAAATAATAACAGAAGAAGAACAGAAACAAAACATTAACGTTCCCCAACTGTGCTGTTTTCAAGACATTAAAAGATCAGGTTAACGGTATGCAGATTCGCCCACACAGTTGGTGAGCCTGGCTTGTATATAATTGTGACGACCCAGGGCGTGGCACAAAAGCAACAATGTCACACAAGTAGGTAAAGTCCCTTTAATTCCTCCAACCTGGCCTCCAATGTCCAGTTATCATCGGCTGGAGAAAAAACTTTCCCAAGAACAGTTTTTAAAGGGAAGAAATTTAGTCTGAACCAAAAGTACATATAAATTATAAATAAAACCAACACAAATCACGCTGCAGCAATTAATGAGACAGGGCAGGATAAGGAATTGCAGAACTCAAAAGATAACGAAACACATACAGTTGGGAGGACGCCAGAATCCAGATAGGACTTGACAAACAAAGATAATGCACATTTTGCTTCCAGCAAAGTACTGTGCACAAACACCCTTTTTAAAGCCTGTTTTTCCAGCTGCAGCTAATGAAGGGAATCAGGGCCCTTTTCTCCCCCGTAATCCACATTGCTCCTTTATCCGTTCCTCCCTGCGTGCCCTAGGATGAAGAGAGGGTGGGTTTGGGTCTTCTTCTGAATCCCCAGCTGGACTGTATCCTTCCCCAGTTTCCTCCAGAGCCACCGGAGCCACACTCCCACTCCCTGTCAGCTGTTCGACCTCCCTCTCAGAATCAGATTCCAACAAGGGCATGACAATAATAAAGGGTGGCTAAGTGAGCTATAAAAAAGCAACTGTTGCGTGTCTTCTAAACTAGGAGTCTCCAACCTTGGCAACTTCAACTCCCAGAATTCCCCAGCCAGCAAAGCTCAGGACACTGCAATCGTCATAAATATGAGCCAATGGCCAAATTTTGATAATGAGACCATGGGGAGACTGCAATAGTTGTGTAAAAAATGGTCATAAGTCACTTTTCTCAGTGACATTGTTAGCTTCGAATGGTCACCAAATGAACCCTTGAGCATTATCTGTAAAAATGAATAAGGCTTCAGTCATGTAGTTGTGACAGCCACCTTGACTTTCTAAAATTCTTTTGCAGATGCCCCTGCCAGTGTTGACTATGAGCCACCTAGGACAACTTTTATTTCATTAATATTTCATTGATTCTTTAGTATTGAGTTTAATTATTTAAACGCTGTCAAGATATCGTGCACAATATTTGAGAACAACGTGCATTATGTGACCCAAGGGTTAAATGTTTTTTAAAAAGAGAAATAATCAGATCAGTTTCTGAGACTGTTTACAGTTTTCGAATATAGCAAAGCTGGCTAGGGAATTTTGGGAGTTGAAGTCCACCAGGCTTAAAGTTGCCAAGGTTGGGGGAGACCCCTGTTCTAAGCCGCGCTTTATGGCAGGGGTGAGCAATTAACTTTTCCAAAGAGGTCTCCATGAGAAACTGGAGCTGTTGTAGAGGACCAAGCTAATAGCTCCCAGCTGCATTCCACTTGCTCGTCCATGCTTTGACAGAACAGCAGTGGATGGCCAAGTCTGGGTTACCTCACGTGATAACTGCCATCACCACTTTCTCGGGATGCTCCAGGAACAGGTCAAGCACTATGCAGATGCAGAAAAGGCCTTTCCTCGCCCTCTCAAGGCTGCCAACTGACTGAAGGGGTGAATGTAACCAGATCTGAGTCAGCTTCTTCTTCTCCTCCTGCAGGTTATTTATATTTTATTTCTAATTTCCAATTGACCTCTTGCGCAGGCTGGATATGTCCAGCCAAAGAGCCAGATATGGCTCAGGGGCTGTAAAATGCTCAAGACTGCTTTATTATACACAGATATATACAGATTAACAAAGTTGGAAGGGACTTTGTAGGTCATCTACTCCAATGCCCCCCCCCCCCCCGGCTCAAACAGGAGACCCTACACCATTTCTGACAGGTGGCAGTCCAAACTCTTCTTGAAAGCCTCAAGTGATGAAGCTCCCACAACTTCCGAAAGCAACTTCTGTTACATTGGTTGATGGCTCTCACTGTCAGAAAATTTCTCGTTTCCAAGTTGAAACTCTCCTTATTCAGTTTCCATCCATTATTCCTTGTCTGGCCTTCAGGCACCTTGAAAAATAGCTTGACCCCCTCCTCTCTGTGGCAGCCCCTCAAACATTGGAAGACTGCTATCGTGTCTCCCCTGGTCCTTCTCTTCACTAAACTAGCTATACCCAGTTCCTGCAACCATTCACCGTATGTTTTAGCCTCCAGTCCCCTAATCATTGTTTGTTTGGTAACCTCAAACAACTGTAATATTATTCAAGACACACTGATTCAAGGCAATGTTGAAGTCCTATTTTCTTCTACAAAGCTCTTCAGCCTAGAACTGGATTCACACATTGAGTTCAACTGTAATATTCATTATGGTGTTAGCTTGCCCTGATGTGTGAACTCAGCTGCTGTTGGTCTTTTTTCCCCCTTCTCTGGCTCTTTAATTTTTAATCTCTGGCAGAATCTCAGCGATCAGTGATGAAGGACATGATTGAGGTCCTAGCAGCAACCAAAGGGTCAGGAATGATGTGGTTGTAAATTGATTAACAGTCAAGATTCTAAGCTCATAAAGGCAGCAAAATGAGAGTGGGGTCCATAAAGTCTCCCAGGAATGAGAAGGTCAGACTGAAGGTCTAAAAGTGGATAATTTGTTCTTTTGTCCCCCAATTCAAATAGCTGGATAAGTTGTGATCTTTTATAGCTGTTAATATGGACAATGTCAGGTTTCATCCATCTTGTTACTCAGACTTCAGTTTAGTAGGCAGAGATTCAAGGACATGACTCTTTGGTAAACTGGATTTATTTAAGTATTAGAAGAGTGGTAGCAAAGTAGAAGAATATCAATTGCCAATAACAAACCCCCATGTTGTTTGTACATGCATTAGAGAGAGACAGATATCTGTGTGTCTGTACACATGAAGAGAGAGAGAGAGAGATGGATGTATACATCTCCAAGTTCAAATCTTACATAATGGACCTGTGTGATCACAGTCTGTTGGCATCTAACCTTAGATCTTCTAGTCTTCACACATGATGTCATAACATAGAAAACTGTAATTTATTGATTAAGCAACAATTGGATAGATTTGCTCAATCCACTAAACCATTAATAATGTTTTACAAAGCAGAAATATTTTGTGCATTCTACACAATAATCTGAAGCCAGGCACATTAGAATGAAATGTGACTGCAATTCCAGTACTATTTGTTTTGTTTTTTTAATTACCTGCATTGGTATATCATCTCTACTTTAAGATTCTGGCTGATTTGTGAAGTGTAACAAGTAAAATACATTATCAGCACAAGTCTAGATTTCATACTTTCATGGAAACAATGCAGATCTCCAAATAGAGGGAAGTGTGAGGACTACAGTCAGAAGCTTTCAATCGTAATAGAGTTGGAAGGGACCTTGGAGGTCTTCTAGTCCAACTCCCAACTCAAGCAGGAGACCATATACCATTTCAGACATGTTTCTTAAAAACGTCCAGTGATGAATAGCAATAGCAATTGCATTTAGATTTATATACAGCTTTTCAGGGCTTTACAGCCCTCTCTAAGCAGTTTACAAAGTCAGCATATTGCCCCCAACAATTTGGGTCCTCATTTTACCAATCTCAGAAGGGTGGAAGGCTGAGTCAACCTTGAGCCTGGTGAATTTTGAACTGCCAAATTGCAGTCAGCCGGCAGTCAGCAGAAGTAGCCTGCAGTACAGCACTCTAACCACTGCAACACCTACAACTTCTATGCCTACAACTTCTGAAAGCTTTGATTCAGATATTCTGACATCTTGCAAATTATACTGCTCATCCCCTTTGTTGAGGCCTAAATCCTTTCAAAAAGCCATTTCTTTCTGCTACCTGTAACATCAACCCCATGCCATGTTCCTCTTTTATTAAATGTTCTTGATTCTGCCTGTTTTTCTTCTCTGGTCTTTCAAATACAGTCATTGTTGCATTTTTTTAAATTCCTGAGGAAAGATTGCCAGCCCATCCCCATCCCTTGAGATAATATTTTCTCACTATTAGAGGCTTCTAATCAGTAACAAATGTTAAATCTTTTCTATATTTGTCAGTGGGATATTAATCAAGCAAGTAAAAGTCATGTTTTCCTTCCCATGGGTAAATCTGAGGAATATTTCCCAGGGGAGAAATAGGATTGAAGAATCTTCAAAATTAAGCAATCTTCAGCATCTGTGAACTGTTACTTGACATGTCTAGAGCAAAACGTCAGGTGAAAATGAGATAATAATAATTCACATTAAAAGGACTTGGCCGGTGTTATTTTTAGTAAGTACTGTAAGATCCAAACTTTTATCATTTCCAAAAATGCTTTATGTTGCCAAGTGGGACATTAAGTAATTGGTGTCCGTTTTTTTGCTCCCACGCATACAGCAGCTCTCGCCATGGATTGGACAATAAAACAATAAAACATGGAATGCTGCAGCTGTTGCCCAGTCCTTCATGTGAAATTGTACAGTTAGAACTAAACCTGTACGTTATGGCAGGTTTGCAAATCTAGGGGGAGTATGTTTACTTAAACATCTTCAAGGTGGAGCTTTGGGTGCTCTTAAGTTTGCTCTCAAACATCTGGGTATTATTTTGGTCAAAAGGACTCCTTAAAGCTTTGGGACGTGGGTAAAGTATAGGGCCTTCAAAGGAGACAATAATGTAGAACACTGAATTCTTCAGAAAGCAGAATTTCGCACAGAAATGTAGCAATTTTTTGCATTCCTATTTTGTATGGGAAGCCACCTGGATCATGGTAGACTTTAAGAGATCTGGACATTGTAAAATGGGGATTCAGAGCAAGGGACATGGTAGCTAGCCATCTTCCAATATTTGACAGGCTGCCCGAAATCAGAGGAGCTCAACCTATTTTGCAAAGCACCAGAAGGCAAGATAGATGGAAACTAATCAAGGAGAAAGCCAACCTCAAATTAAGGAGAAATTACCTTACAGTTAGAACAATTAATCAGTGGAACAGCTTCCCTTCAGAAGTTGTGGATACTCGATCACTGGAGGCTTTAAAGAAAAGATTGGACAGCCATTTGTCTGAAATGGTATAGGGTTTCCTGCTTGAGCAGGAGTTGGATTAGAAGACCTCCACGGTCCTTTCCAACTCTGATATTCTGTGTTCTGTGACATAAGATAAGAGCTACTGGAGAAGGACCAGGAACCCATTTCTGCTTGGAAATCTACCAATATTTAATCTACAGCAACAATATTTAACTGGATGCCTTTAAAGATTTCAGATGACAACCTTTGTCTTTCCTATTCATGGTATCTTGGGTGAAAGATGGTGGAAACCAAGAGAGCTACAGTAGGCAAGATGGAGCCTATTCTTGGGCTAGGGGATCTCCCATGATTCCATGTACTGTATTGAAATGATTTCATTCCCCAAGTCTGCCTATTGATTTCCCATTGACTCAAGACTTCCTGTTGTTGAAGAGGGATTTGGAGGTCAGGCACCCTCAATTTATTTGCTCAGAATAATTTCATACAGTGTGATGCAGCTGATTTCATGTGATCGTGTGATGTCCCTCTTTTTAATAAATGAACAAGATACCTTTATTGATTAGGACCTACTTCCTCCTATGAGACACACAAAGTTAAAAGATATCAACAGCATAGATTTTAATCAAGCTTAGCTTGTTGATACAAACTATAGGATCTGGATCTTTGAATACAGCAGAAGCCAAAATCCGTTCTAGAAAACATTCTTTTTTGTCATTAAACGCCAAGAATCTCCAAATAATAATAATAAAAATCTTTTATTGCTATTTGGGCTATTTCTCCTTCCATATCAGGTTATGATGGACCTTCCAGCCTTCCCTACTATTAATCATTCAAAGATACACAGTAACAGAACCAGAACTGGCTGTCATTATATTTCTCACTAAAGACTGAAATTTTGCCAATTGAAACCCTATATATAATACAAAATGATATCAAATGTAGGTATAGATATTCTTTTAGTTTGAATTCCCCATTTTATGTATACATGCATGTTTATATGTTGTATATGTATATTTGCTTTTATTATTTGAACATAAAGAAAAAATAAACAGTTATGGTAAAAAAAGAACTAAGAATTTTTTTTTGAAAAAAATAGAAAAGTATAGGACATATTCTTTTAATAATTCAGCCAGTCCTACTGACACAGAAATAAAAACTATTTTGAGGTTTTACATTAGTGGCACATAATTTTTATCAACATGTGAAGACCTTCCATTAATGATCTGTCTAGAATATTAGGCATTTTATAATCCTCACCCTTAATTTTAATATATTACTTTTTTCAGGTGTAGAAATATTAGTGAGCTGTATTTTATAAGGGTGCATCAGGTAGAAGTGTGTTTCATCCCTTCTAAAAGCTACAGAATTCTTTCATGGACCAAAATCCACGAAAATCCAGGGTTTTGGGTTTTTTTTTTGCAAAAGAACAAGTTCTCCTTGCCATGCAGCTGCCTGCATGTGGTTTGTCGGTGCTGAAACAAATTTTAAAATCTTTCCCATACAAAAATGAAGACCTCTCCAAGTGTTTTAGTTTGCAAACTGAAAGCTTTGGAGCAAGGCCAAACTGCTTCTGGAACGCCATCTGTTGCTCTTCAAGGGTTTTTTTTTGCAAGGCTGACCATGCCTGCAACTTCTGTCTTTACATGCTGGTAGATGAACTGAGTAGACCAAAGGGACACCAGAACCTTTGCCTGGGCAAAAACAATTGATTTGTGTTATTTGTGTCCCTGTGGCTCAGGAGAGGTGGAGACTGTGGGTCACATATTCCTCTGATGTTCCTTTTACACACAGATTAGGAAAAAAACATATTCTGCCAATAACTGCTAGGTATCCTGGCCGTTTCTGTTTATCTCCAATAGCTGCTTAAGGATGAATTGTCCGTAACTACAGCGCAGGTGGCCAGATTCTGCACAGCAGCCCTGGGGGCTCATCGGAAACATGTGTCTCCTCCATCATAGTTATTTTATACAACAAATGTGGCAAACCCTTTGAACTGCTTATTCCTTTCCCTTTTAGTATCGAACTGACAATGGGCCACACAGTTTATGGATTGTAATTTTGGTATAGTTAGATCATGTATAATTGCCAGACTGGATTTAATCAAAGATTTTAGTTGTTATTTATTATTTTATACTAGAATTTTTAATTGCATATTTACTGGGTGTTTATATTTGTTCTGGTCTCTAGTCTATGACTGTGATAAGCCAAATTGAATTGAATTGAAGATTGATTTGTGTTGGGACAAGTTAGAAGGTAAAGACTATATGCCGAGGTGCACAGAACACGGTTTCTTCCCACCAAAGTGGTACCTATTTATCTACTTGCATTTGATTGCTTTCGAACTTCTAGGTGAGCAGGAGCTGGGGCAAGAATGGGGGCTCACTCCATCAGATGTTGCTCGGATCTCAAACCCAGGCTGTCAACTTTCCAGCTGACAAGCTCAGTGTCTTTTAAGCTCCAAACAGAAGGAAAGGAAAGGATGGACATTAAATTTGTAATTACCTTCACATGTGATTTTTGGTCTGCTTTGCAGTCAAGGCTGTTAGCATTGTAAGGAAAGACAAGGTAGATAAGAAGACCAAGTGGAGTCCTTGATTTATATAGGTAACCATTGAGCGACCGTTTGAAGTTATGATGGCGCTGAAAAAAAGTGACTGATGACAGTTCCACTGTTGCAGTGTCCCTATGGTCATGTGATCAAAATCCGGGCGCTTGTACTTATGACAGTTGCAGTGTCCCAAGATGTGAACATGATTTGTGTCGTTCCCAGTTGAACTAAATTCCTCGGTTGAAGTGAATTCCTTAAAAAAAAATAAAACTCCTTTTAGTTTAATTTTCATCATAACAGGTTTTTTGCAGTGGAAAGATTGAAATTAAAACAGTTTAAGCATTAATTAGTAGCACAATAAATTATCGGCACCAAAAAAATGTTCTTTCTGTTCATTTTCTGTTTTCTTGTTGGACCTTTCTTTGGGGGGGGGGGGGGGGGATGATTCTGAGTTCCAGTAGAAGAAAAATATTCTTAATCTCTGTGAATATCCTGGCATATCCTTTGTTTATTTGCTCTGAAAATAAATAATTTCTACTTCACATTATTTGTTAATGGGCTATCTCTGCTTAGCTTAGAATGCTAAATTGAATTGAATGCTCAATTAAGAGACTCTGATATCAATCTATACAAAATTTGGCTCTTCAGTTTTATCTATAAATATCTCTGAGTCAGATTAACTTTGGGGACCTTTATTTTTCTGTTTGTGACTTTATTTCAGTCTGAATCCAATGTCAATATACAGACTTGGATTTTAAAAAAGAAAATTATGTGAAACAGACACTGTAGATCATAATTTCCCAACAATTTCTTCATCCACAATTTCCCTGAATATAAAGTGTTGTTGAGCTTTTGTTTCCTTGATTTCTGTTTTTATGCACAGTTCCCATTGTGAAATTCTGAAAAGAGTGTTTTTCTGCCATACATGTGTTCCAGATCACATGTAGATCTGGAAGATGTTGAATCAAAAAACAGAATGTCCTTTTTCCCTCGATCCTCAACCAGGCTTCTGTCAATGGCACGTACATCAGTTCCGATGATAAAACTTGATTTAGCCACTTCAGTGGGAACAGAGTTAAACTTCTTTGATTGCATCCCAGTGTATTTCACGATCTGTGCCCTTCATTATGCAGCAGGCTAAGGCACAATGTGATTTGCTGGTTTGGGGGCTCAGCATTGTAGAACATGTGTTATGGCTTAATGTGTCATGGAAAGCCAGCCAATTGTAGGCTGGTTCAATAAATCATCGTTAAACAAAGCATGACTTCACATGGTACGTGAATTTATTCAGGAAATAGGAAGAGGCAGAAGGAAGGGAACACATCATTACAAACACAGGGATAGCTTTTCTCCTGAGATTAGTTATTCAGAATTGATTATTGAAAACAATGACATTCTGGAACCACCCCCTGAAACCTCCAGATGGATAAGAGTTTAAAAGAATGCCAAAAAATCAATTAGCCAACAAGGGGCTTTGCCAAAACACTGAAGGCAAAAACAGTTAGGTTATGAAGAAGTTCACCAACTACTAAGCCTGCAGCCAAATAGAATTTAGAGTCAATTGGTTAATCCCCAAATTTTGCTTGGTTGCCAATTGGCTGGAACAAAGATCAAGTTTATGGATATTTCTAGAAAAAATAATGTTGGCTAGCATAATGCAAAGCATGTTTTTTCCAAGAAAAATGAAAATGCAGATTTGTGCAGATTGGAGTACTTCCCAATATTGCAATGACTTTGGTAATCTGGTATATTTCCTAAATCAAAACAAAATGGGCAATAAATCTAATAAATAAATTAATAAAATATATTTGCTAAAAGAGGTGCAGCCATCTTGCTTAACACTACTGTATAGAAAAATGACAGAATCGATGCATTAGATGATATGTGGACAGGTGTCTTTTATATTGATAACAAGTTCAAACAGGTGCCATTAATACAAGTAATGAGTGGAGGACAGAGGAGCCTCTTAAAGAAGTTTTTACAGATCTGTGACAGCCAGCAATCTTGCTTGTTTGTAGGTGACCAAATACTTATTTTCCATCATAATTTGCAAATAAATGATTTCCAAATCAGACAATGTGATTGTCTGGATTTGTTTGCACATTTTGTCTCTCATAGGTGAGATACCTATGATGACAATTACAGGCCTCTCTCATCTTTTTAAGTGGGAGAACTTCCACAATTGGTGGCTGACTAAATACTTTTTTGCCCCACTGTATGTCTATGGAGATTCTCAATCATCCAAGTCATAGTTGTGCCAAAGTTGCTTTTCTTTTTTCTTTTCTTTTCTTTTCTTTTCTTTTCTTTTCTTTTCTTTTCCTTTCTTTTCTTTTCCTTTCTTTTCTTTTCTTTTTAGAAAACATTTCACTTCTCGTTCAGAAGTGAAGAAGCTTCTTGGATGAGAAGTAAAATATTTTCATGGAAAGAACCAAGAAAGTCCAGTTGCCTTGTAGAAAAGCAACCTTGGGACAATGATGGAAATAGTTGCTTTAGTTTGGGCTTACTTCTGAGTTACTACTCAGAAGTAACCTATCTTATTTCTTGAAGGCTGATCATGCCTGCATTTAGCAAATGGCACAACAGAGTTTTCCTGTAGTAGGAACCATGCAGACTCAAAAAGAGGGCAGAACATTATTTAATCTGCTTTCTGGGAATACCCGTCAAAGTATAAGTAATCCACTTGCAGATGTGATTGGCAAGAATCATGTCTTATTTTTAAAAGAAATGACAGCCACCCAATTATGCAGAAGAAATGAACATTTTTTTTACAGCTTTAGGTGTCTATTAGAGGGAGTTAACCATGGTGGTTTGGCAACCAAAATTGGATAAATTTAAATCAGATGCTTGGTATAACCTGCTATTTTCTTCTTTACTCACCCTTTACCCTCAATTCTTCACATTCAACATGACAGAAAGTAGAGAAAACCAGACATGCTGTGATGTAACGCAGTTTATTATGTTGTCATATTGACACTGAAGGTTCATGATCAAATGTTAAACATGTTTGATAGCATACTATAAGAAATGCTGGCATATTATTCTTGCTAATACACACAAAAAATTAGGAGGCCTTAAAATCACAATAAAACAATTATCAGAGAGTTTAGACTCAGTGCCAAAAAATGGAAAGCTGTTGGTTCTACATTGGCCTTGAGAGGCTTAGCATTCATCTGTGAAAGTTGTTGGTTGAAATTCTTGCCTCGGCTTCCTGTTTACAAGGTTGCCAGGGTCAACCATCTACTCCTTTAGCCTCATTTTCTTCATTCTAGATTTCTTAAATTCTTTTGCAAATAAGGATTGCCTCTCGATAACATTTTTGATATGGCCCTTCCCTGAGATAGTTATGGCCAATTCTTTTAAAATAGGTCTATGCTACTGTAAGCTAAGTAATGTAAAAAACACAAGCATGCTTTTGAGCAACATTATGATTAATTGCAAATGGTTGGAGTTGAAAGGTTGAAAGGAAAAACACTGGAAGAATCTAAAATTATCAATTCATCAAACCTTTTGATTACAAAAATCCAGTCAATGTGCTTTAACAGAAGATTTTAAATAAGGTTCATTTTGATGTTAAGAGATGGTGGGGTTTTTGTTTTGCAATAATTTTTTTTTTTTTTTGGTATCAAAAAGCATATTGTGTAAACAGTGTGGTTATGAAGTGTCTCGCAATTTGTGTTGATGGGGGGGGAGAGGTCCACCCCTAGGCCCCTTGTTTGTGGGGTGCCTCAGGGGTCGGTCCTCTCTCCTCTTCTATTCAACATTCATGTGAAGCCGCTGGGAGAGATCATCCATGGTTTTGGGGTGAAGTGTCATCTTTATGCTGATGACACTCAGCTTTACCTCTCCACCCCAAACCACCCCAACGATGCTGTAGAGGTTATGTCCTGTTGCCTGGAGGCTGTGCGGAACTGGATGGGCGAGAACAACCCTTCCAAGACTGAGCGGTTGTGGTTTCCAGCGGCCTGATATAGTCAGCTGACTCCGTCGCTGATTATTGGGGATGCGATCTTGACCCCCACAGAAAGGGCTCACAATCTTGGTGTCCTCCTGGATGTACGGCTGTCTTTGGAAGATCATATCACGGCCGTCTCCAGGGGGGCTTTTTATCAGGTTCACCTGTTACGCCAGATGCGGCCCTTTCTTGATCGGGACGCCTTATGCACGGTCACCCACACTCTGGTCACCTCCTGCCTGGACTACTGTAACGCCCTCTACATGGGGCTCCCTGCAGGGAGCACCCGGGGGCTCCAACTGGTGCAAAATGCGGCTGCGCGGGTGGTTATGGGGGTGTTGAGATACTCCCATGTGACACCTCTCCTGCGCGAGCTGCATTGGTTGCCGGTAGCCTTCCGGGTTCGCTTTAAAGTATTGGTTTTGGTCTTTAAAGCGCTCCATGGCATCGGACCAGGATATTTACAAGACCGCATTCTGCCAGTAGTCTCCCACCGACCGGTGTGCTCCCATAAAGAGGGTCTCCTTCGGGTTCTGACGGCATCTATGTGCCGCCTGGTGACCCCAAGGAATAGGGCCTTCTCTGTGGGGGCACCCACCCTTTGGAATGGGCTCCCCCCGGGGCTACGGACAACCACTGACCTGAGGGCGTTCAGACATGATCTGAAAACCTGGCTCTTTGAGCAGGCTGGCCTGGGCTAACTTCAAATGGGATTTTAAATGAGAGGTTTTGGAATTTGATTTTAGGGCCTTGGTGGTGCAGGCTGTTAATCATCTAGCACTTAGTGCAAGCTGCCTGCAATTAGTGCAGGTTCGAATCCCACCAGGCTCAAGGTTGACTCAGCCTTCCATCCTCTCGGGGTAGGTAAATTGAGGACCCAAGATTGTTGGGGGCAATAAGCTGCCTTTGTAAAAATGCCTGCTTGAGGGAGCCAAAAAGCCCTAGTAATAAGCAGGCATATACAATGGAATGAAGGCTATTGCTGAGCACCTAGCATGGTGCTCCATAGACTGTAAGCCGCCCTGAGTCTCCGGAGAAGGGTGGCATATAAATGTAATTAAAAAAAAAATAGTTGGGGTATGATAATTTTAGCTTATTTTAATTGGGGGTTTTAACTTTTTAACGGCAGCCTCATAATTTAATCTCTTTTAATCTTGTAATTTGTTATTTATATATTTTAGTTGGCTGTTCACCGCTCTTGAGTCCTTCGGGAGAAGGGCGGTATATAAAATTATTTAATAAATAAATAAATTACATTTTAAAACAAATATGACAATATTCTTCATATATAATACAATTGACAATCTTATAAAATTTGATATTAATACACATACTTCGTTAAATTATCAATCTTGATTATTCGATATTACAGGATGTTATTTTTATGTCAATCTCTATATTCTTAACATCACTCCTTTTACTACAGATATTATATTAATAATCATATTTGCAGTATTTAACACATTTATTTCTAATAACAATTCAAAAATTTATATTGAATTATAATTTCCCATTGTTTATCCCCCTTTTAATTTTTAATTATGCTACTATTATGTTTAAGAAAAAAAATCCCCTTTCTAATCACAAGAGATGGTCCATAGGTTCTGTCTGTCTGTCTGTCTATCGTCTATTTATCTATATTATATCTATATTGTATCTATCTCTCTTATTTATATCCATCCATCCATCCATCTTTGCCTTAATTTAGATTAAAATGCCTTGTCACATAAATACTTTTATGACCTTTTTTGCCATGATATCCCTGCAGTTGTTAAGTATATGTGATCATTAAGTCAATCTGGCTTCCTAATTGATTTGTTGGAAGCCAGCTGGGAAGGCCAGGTGGGGATTCCATGACCCGGGAACTCTCAGAGTTACCCAAAATTCCTGCTGGTTGCCAAGCCCCTGAATTTTGATCAAGTGACTGTGGGGATGCTGTGGCACGGATCTGCTATAAGCAACTTTTTCCCCGCAACCATTGTATCTTCAAACAGTTGCTGTGCAGATGGTTGTAAGTCAAGGACTACCTGTAATCCATGGGTGAAGTTGTATGCTTGTGTTTATTCAGAAAAATGTTTGTCCTTCAAGTTTAAAAAATCCAACCCTAAACAACTCATATGTGTAAGAGAAAGAATTTGAATCCTATGGGCACTTTTTAATCACTTCCAAATCCAAACCTCCCAGAGCATTGGCAGCAGAAATTAGGCAGAAGAACCCCGAGGGAGTGTATTAATTTCACTAGGGTATGATTAATAACAAGCACTGTGGTTTATGTGGTTTTCCTGAATTTGATTTTATTGGGCTCCAGAGGCCTTGCTGTGTTAGCTGGAACTGGCAAATACAGAGAGAAAAAACACCACACTCTAGACTAGAGTAAGTAACCTATTCATGGGGTCCTTTTCAGTTTCATAAATTGATGATGCTATGGATTCTTTCCAAAACTAGACTGCAGAGTCACCTAACAGATATATGTTCGATATTGAAATGTATTGATGGGTTTGTAATACTTCCTTTAAAGCAGTGTTTCTTTAAATGTCCTGGAAGTCTCATCAAAACCCTTTCAGGAGCCCATGAAATAAAAACTACTTGGCAGGTATGGGAAGATATTTTCAAATATTTAAAACAATGCCATTTACTCATGATTATTTTTGTTAAAAATAAGCTTTCTTCATGAAAAATATTTTATTGAATCTAATATCTAATAGGTTTATTATTGTGTTTACATGATTTCATAAATGTTCTACAAATGCATCCATTTTTACTTTGAATACACTAGTTGGGTGAATTTAATTTCGTTATTTTAATTGATAAATGATGCATTTAACTCATGAAATTCATAAACGGTCTTTTGGGGCCCACCATATTTTTTTAAAAAATAGGAAAGGGTACTTAGAGCAAAAAGTTTAAAGAACACTGCTTTAAACTATCACATTTTCTGGGAGTTGAATCAACTAACTAAAACAAGGTGCAAATGACCTTTTCAAATGCTCTATTACTGGGGTGTCAAACTCACATCGTCATGTGACATATCAGGACTTCCCCCCCCTTCGCTAAACCAGGTGTGGGCAGGGCCAGCATGTGATGCATCTTGCCAGCAGGTGATAACACCCCTGCTTTACTATTTATTGATTTTACAACATATTAACAGATTTAACCATAGTTTCAATTTGGAAAATGTGACAATCCTAGATCAGGCCAAGTCCAAAAATTGCAGGGAATTTCTAGAAGCCTGGTTCTCTGACAAATAAGCCATCAATAGACACATAGACATTAACAACATCTACAGACTATGCAAAAGAGACAATAAATCAGCCCAAAAAGGAACCAAAAGATTCCAGCATTTCTCCATCAGCAATTAGCACCTCCCCATCAGCATAGATTAACTACAAGGTTAACAACATCAGGCTAATAATCAAGTAAGCAATACCTCAATCAAGAAACTTCCAAAGTGCCATCAGTAAACAGCCCAACCAAAGAATCTCTTAAGTCCCTACCCACACAGACAGGCAAGTCAATAGGTATAAACTGATAGCAACAGCACTCCTTACTATTGGTAACACTGATAATGTTACCTAGTTGGGTAATGAAACATCTACAAGAAAACAAGCAAGCACAGAGAGAACTAAGAACTCCTTAGTTCAACCCTGAGTTACAAATATCCTCTTCTAAAGGAGAATTCCCCAACGTTTCTCCGTATTCCCTTTTAACAGTGAGAGGAAAATTTCAACTGAAAAAGCCCATGGAAAGAAACCTTTCCTAATTTTTCCTTGGGGTTTAATGGGAACATGGAGAGCGGGGTACAGTCCTTCCTCCACTCTAAAACGCGTGACCTTCTTGTCCTCTGGGAAGAAGGACATGATTTAAATATGCAACTTGATGTTAGAGCCAAGATTCCATTTCTGCTTTAGGCTCTTATGTTTTTAAAAGAGAGCAGCAGAATGTCCACTTACACCACGCACGTAGCTACACGTAGAGTAGAAGGGTTTTAGCTCCAGGGCCAAAATGGAAAGTTATAAGCTAACATCTCTCTCGGGTACAACATGCACTCACCTGTGTGAAACACCAAAAGTCCAGACAAAACACAAATAGAGTGTTTTACACAAAAGTCCAGACAAAACACAAATAGAGCTTATTAAACAAACTTGAAATAATTGAAGAAAACTAGCTCACTATATTAAGAAAAAACAAAAAAGTAATAGAAAAATCAAGGGTGTTTTAGTTCCTCAGCCTCCCTCTCTCCAAGTACTTGGAATGAGATGCATTGTTGTTCTGACTTAGTCCTCCCAAAAGTTCTTCTTTCCATTTTTAGTATTTCCTTTTTATTTTTGGAAAATGCCACTGCAACCTAACCAGGTTGATGTTTTGCCTTGCAGCATGTCGACCTTCCTTTAAAGCAGTGTTCTCCACAACCTTTTGGGTTCTGTGGAAGGCGGTTTTTCCATGGACCGGCAGTTGTGGTTTCACACGCTTGCTTATATCCTGCATGTGCACAGATGGGGCTATGCTTGCTTGCGTGGGTCAGTTCCTGGCAGACTACGGAGCGCTGCCGGTCTACAGGCCAGGGTTTGGGGACCCTTGATTTAAAGGCAGGCACTAAAATCTTTTAAAGTCAGGTGAGTAAAGAAAATTTGATAATTTGAAAATTTGAAGTCGACATGCTCCAGGTCCCAGCTATAAAGCTCTGCCATCTTGCAAGAGCCAAGAGATGCATCTTCTTTATAGCTCCATCTCTCCTGTGGAATAGAAATCTTCCTGCATAGCTCTAAGCCTATAATACTTTTGCAAATCTGTAAAAATCTGGTTTCTTTAGCAGGTCCTAGGATACCTGGGGGGGAGGGGATGGCCATTACCACGATTAGCGGGAGGGGCAGGTATGGCATTGACGGGGGGCCTTATTATGTTGTGGGAGCTCGCCCCCGCTGTCTACATGCGGTGGCGTGCTCCGACCCCCATGTCACATCCCGCTCCCTGGATTGCTCGGATGTTTCGGCCCCGGGCCTTCGGCTGATGCTATGCAACGCCAGGTCTGTAGTTAATAAAGCCCCCCTTGTTCACGATCTTATTATGGAGGGGGGAGTTGACCTGGCGGGCATTACCGAGACGTGGCTGGGACAAGAGGGGGGTGTTCCCCTGGTGGAGACGTGCCCAACCGGGTTTCGGGTTTTTCATTAGCCAAGGGCCCATGGGAGGGGCGGGGGAGTGGCGGTGGTTATTAGGGAGGATCTAGATCCTAGGGAATCCACTGTTCCTCAGACGATCGGATGTGAATCCCTCTTTGTGAAGTGTGGCTCCAGGGTTCAGATGGGCCTTTTGATCACATACCTGGCTCCCTGCTATGTGACATCGGCCCTGCCTGAGCTCCTCGAGGTCATAGCCAGCTTGGCGGTGGAAACTCCCAGACTGATGGTCATGGGGGATTTCAATTTGCCATCGGCTGGAGGGGCCCCGGGGATTGCTCAGGAGTTCTTGGCTTCCATGACATGGAATGTACCACATGTTTATTGGACCCGTGTCCCTCCTGGCTGGTGTTGGCCACTCAGGAGGGGACATGAGGTTGGGCCTGACCCAACTAATTAGGAGCCCTACTCACATTGGGAGCCACATCCTGGATCTGGTTTTTGTCTCTGGACAGTGGCAGGATGATCTTGGTATAGGGGACGTTTTTATTGAGCCCCTATCATGGTCAGATCATTCGCTCCTTAGGCTGGACTTCCAGGCCGCCCCCCCCCCCCCCCCCCCCGGTTGCAGGGAGGCGGACCAAATACGATGGTATCCGCCCCAGGTGCCTGATGGATCCAGATAGGTTCCTGACGGACCTGGTCGCCACCTGGGATAGGGTGGCGGCTGGGGCCCTTGACCGGGTCGTGCCCTTGCGGCCTCTGACCCGGCACCTCTGTCACCTGGCCCCTTGGTTTTCCGAGGAGCTGAGGGAGATGAAGCACTGGAAAAGACACCTGGAGAGTATTTGGAGGACTACTCGCTCCGGACCCGACCGAACACTATTGTGGTCTTACATTAAGACCTATTTAGTGGCGATAAGGGTGGCAAAGCGTTCTCACTTTTCTGCAGGAAATCGCCCAGCCACCATGTTTAGAGTGATCCGCTCCCTCCTGGAAGGGGGAGCGCTGGAGGACCCCTTACAGGGACGGGCTGAGGACTTTTCGAATTTCCTGTTGGATAAAATCGCTCAGATCCGGGACGGGTTGGACTCTGAATGGGTAACTCTGGGCGGAGGGTCGGGGGCAAGGGGAAGTCATTTGGGAATAGTTTGATCCTGTGACTCCCGAAGACGTGGACAGGATGCTGCGGGGCTGAATGTACCACATATTTATTGGACCCGTGTCCCTCCTGGCTGGTGTTGGCCACTCAGGAGGGGACATGAGGTTGGTTCCAGGGTATTATTAACGCTTCCTTGAGTGAGGGATATCTGCCCGCCGCCTTGAAAGAGGCGGTGGTGAGACCCCTCCTCAAGAAACCGTCCCTGGACCCAACTTCGTTATCTAATTATCGTCCCGTCTCCAATCTTCGCTTTGTGGCAAAAGTTGTTGAGAGTGTGGTGGCACGGCAGCTCCCCCAGCACCTGGATGAAGCTGTCTATTTGGATCCACGTCAATCAGGCTTCAGGCCCAGGCACAGCATGGAGACGGCATTGGTCGCATTGGTAGATGATCTCTGGAGGGCCCGTGACAGAGGTCATTCCTCTGTCCTGGTCTATTAGATCTCTCGGCGGCTTTCAATACTGTCGACCACAGTATCTTATTGCAGCGGCTGGAGGGGTTGGGGGTGGGGGGCACTGTTTTGCGATGGATCTCCTCCTTCCTCTCTGGCCATTCGCAATTTGTGTTGGCAGGGGGGCAGAGGTCGGCCCCGAGGCCCCTGGTTTGTGGGGTACGTCAGGGGTTGGTGCTCTCGCCCCTTCTGTTCAACATCTATATGAAGCCGCTGGGTGAGATCATCCGTGGCTTCGGGGTAGAGTTCCATCAGTACGCTGATGATACTCAGCTGTACTTCTCTACCCCAGGCCACCCTGATGAAGCCATCGAAGTGATGGCCCGGTGCCTGGAGGCCGTGCGGTGTTGGATGGGGCGGAACAGGCTTCAGCTCAACCCATCTAAGACTGAGTAGCTGTGCTTCCCGGCACCCCGATACAGCCAGCTGGTTCCATTGCTGGCTGTGGGGGGGGGAAATTCTTGCCCCCACAGAGAAGGCGCGCAATCTGGGTGTCCTCCTGGATGTACAGCTGTCATTGGAGGACCATGTGGCAGCCGTCGCCAGGTGGGCTTTTGGTCAGGTCCAGTAGGATCTACTAGTTGCGGCCCTTTCTGGATCGGGATGCACTTCGCACGGTCACTTCCGCCCTCGTGATCTCCTGCCTAGACTATGCCAATGCTCTCTACATGGGGCTTCCCTTGAAGTGCACCGGAGGCTCCACCTGGTGCAGAATGCGGCCGCGCGGGTGGTGTTGGGGGCTCCTCGGGGCTCCCATGTTACGCCGCTCTTGCATGAGCTGCATTGGCTCCCGGTGGTCCTCCGGGTGCGCTTCAAGGTCTTGGTTACCATCTTTAAAGCGCTCCATGGCTTGGGACCAGGATATTTGCGGGACCGCCTCTTGCCATTATCGGCCTCCCATCGGCCAGTACGCTCCCATAGAGTCGGCCTCCTCGGGGTGCCGCCGGCTGGATGGCTGGCAACCCCGAGGGTGCGGGCCTTCTCGTTGGGGGCACCCTCCCTCTGGAACGAATTAGCCCCGGAGATGAGGATCATCCCTGATTTCCTGACCTTCCGGTGCCCGTTGAAAACCTATCTATTTCATCAAGCCGGTCTGGCCTAGGGGTTTTTAAGGGTTTTTAGGATTTTAATTTGGTTTTTATCTAGTTTGGCTTTTAAACTTCTTATAAATTTCAGCTTTTCATATTTGGTCTTTTAACTGTTCTTAATTTTGTATTGTTCTCTGCATTTTAATTTGGTTGTGCACCGCCCTGAGTCCTGTCAGGGAAATAGGGCGGTATATAAGTACAATAAATAAATACCAAGTGAAGTCTTCATATCCAACTGGTACCTCCAGGCAAGTTGTGTGCAATTAATTTTCCCAAGCATGAGATCTATTTTGGAGGGTCGAACAGGGGTGGAATGCAAATTTTTTTAATACTGGTTCTGTGGGTGTGGTTAGGTGGGTGTGGCCATGTGACTGGGTGGGTGTGGCTTCTTTGTGTGTGTGTGTAGCACCTCCCCCATGCGCTCCCTTTTTTTTTTGCCTCCTGGGCATCAGGGAAGCCTCCTGGGGGGCTCCAGGAGGCTTTTCTGAGGCCCAGGAAGACAAAACACAGAGCACGGAAGGGCCATGCAGCACCGCCCCCCCCAGCACTGCATTTTTTGGCCTCCTGTGCCTCAGGAAAGCCTCCTGGGCAAACCAGTAAGATAGCGAGGGGGATACTGGCACAACTGATTGTTGGAACAGCTGATCGTCGGGAGGAAAAAAAAGAAAGAAATACCTGTTCGGCCGAACAGGTAGCTGTTTTTTTTTTACTACCCATTTGGCCGAAACGCAGCCTTTTTGCTACCGGTTCGCCTGAACCGGGCTGAACGGGTAGAATCCAGAACTGGGGTTGAACCATTGGGGCTGTGAAGATGCATAGGCATGCATGCAACCACATACATAATTTTCAGTTGGGCCAGATGTGGCCCGGGGGACTTTAAAATGCCCATGTCTGCTCTAGGCAATGGATAAGAAGAGCCTAAAGAAATAGAACGTGGGGCTTAACTTAAGCTTGTTCTGCCTAGAGGCACCTGCACAGCTATTCTGCACAAAAGGAGCCCTGGTAGCACAGTGGTTAGATTGCAATAGTGCAGGAAAACTGCCCACAGTCTGGAGTTCGATCCTGATGGGGCTCAAGGTTGATGCAGCCTTCCATCCTTCCAAGGTTGATAAAATGAGGACCCAGATTGTGGGGGATAATACGCTGACATTGTAAATGTCCAGAGAATGCTGTAAATTCTTATATAGGGCAGTATATAAATCTAAGTGCTCTTGCTATTTTCTACCTCCATTTCTGTTCCCAAATACCACATGGGATTTTACGTGTTCAAAAGGACATATTGCCACTAGAATTATCAACTAGTAAAGCATTCCTATGTCTGTTTTCGAGTTGCCATAAGCAGGTGGGAGGGGAACCTGAAGGAGCAATACGGCAATTAAAACCAGAAGTACATTCCACGCTTATCTTACAAAGATTATAGCCTAGGCTACTGGATCTTCAGCCCCCCAAAAAAACTTTCATTGAAGAATGTGATTGATGGCACTCAGCCTGGTGAATGTGCTTTGGAGAATCTGATTTATGACATACCCAGGGAAACAGAGTCACAGGTGGTGAATGTAAATTACATGTGGCAGAGTTGGCTTCCTATGGGTCAATGCTGCCATGTTGCTCCTAATAAATCTTTTGGATTCTTTTAAAGCTTGGCTCGAAGCCCATGATTTCATTAGGGCTAATTGCTGGAACCCTGACAGTTATACTATAGTGAGATCACTCTGTAATGGGGAGAAGGAATAGCCTTGAGGAACAGGAGAAAAAGCTGCCTCCCAGACGATAGTCAGATAAAAGAAATTGCAGTCTGGGGCAGAAAGGTAAATCCAAGGAAGCATCTCAGACAAGACCCTAACCCAATTTCTTCTGAAGTTAAAGGGAGGAGGGGAAGCACATCAGATTTGCAAGCTTCTGCTCCTAGAACCTTATGATAATTGTAATCTTAGTATGCATGACATGGGTTTCCTAGTTTAGTCTACATTGAAGGGCTGTGTGACTCACCAAGAAAATATGGTTGTGAAGTCAGGACAACCAAGACCTTTCCTTGTTTGTTCCTATGTTTTTTCCCCCAATTACTTTGACCCCCCCCTCCTAACTCCTTATGCAAACTCCTCTTTTCAGAATGAGATATCCATCATGGTCATTGTTGGGAATTTAGAGAATATCAGACAGAGAAGCTTCATGAAGCTTTCAGCAAACTTAATCAGTTAGATCAGACATCGGCAGCAGTTAGTTGAACAAACAGAATATTGTTTGAAGAATTGATGTCCCTCGAGGAGATGACTTCTCCAGTGAAGGAAGCCAGCATTTTCTTAATATTTATAAAAGAGTTTGCTTGTTGACTCTGCATTTTGGGTGGGTGGGTGGGTACTTCAGATGAAGGACACCTGTGGAATTGATGGGAAAGTTTGTATTGATGTTCCAAATGTATAAAAGGTTGAAGTGGAAATGTTCATATTTCCCCTCCTTTTTTTTCTTTTTCTTGAGGTTTTTGTGAAAGTGTGGTTGCAAAGGGGCAACCGTTTCTATTTTGTTGCCTTTCGGAGATGTTGGCATACAACTCCAGTCATCCACCCAGCCTCAAAATGTAATTTTGAGAATTACAAATTCGCTGAAGACCCACTTATTCCATCAAGCCGGTCTGGCCTAGAGTTATTTGCAGGGTTTTTAATTGATTTTAAATGGTTTTATTTAATTTTTAACCTTTGACAGTTTTTAACCTTTAGCCAATTATTTAATTCTTTTAATTCTACTTTAAATATTGTATTTGTATCTTGTTTTATCTGGCTGTACACCGCCCCGAGTCCCGCTGGGAGAGGGGGCGGTATAGAAGTTAAATAAATAAATAAATAAATAAATAAATAATTGCTGTTTATGAGAATGACTGACTTGCCAAATAGGTTCCTGCTGTTTGTGACCTTATTGTCTTGGAGGTTGGAAGAAGTAAGCTGGGTTTTTCGAAGACCCAGACACCAATTTTGCATCTTTAGCATGAGAAATGTACTTAGGGGAGCCAGTGTGCCCTGTGGTAGGCATTGCTGAGTGAAATTGTTGCTTCAAAGCACATTTGCCACTTCTTGTTACATATTTCCTAACAAGAAATGCATATCTTGCATGGAGATGTGGTAGCACAGTGGTTAGAATACGGTGTGGCAGGCTGAATTCTGTCCACTGCCAGTAGTTCGATCCTGACTTGCTCAAGGTTGATTCAGCCTTCCATCCTTCCGAGGTTGGTAAAATGAGGACCCAGATTCTAGGGGGCAAGTTGCTGACTTTATAAACCATTTAGAGTAGGCTGTAAAGCACTTTGAATGTATCTGATTGCAACCCGTTTTTCATTTATGTGTAAATAGATGGTTACATTGCGTGCCTCTGTATCATTCTTCAGAAGAGGTAGTCCTTGTTTAGCAACCATGATTGGGACAGGCAACTTGGTCATTGAGTAAAACCACAACTGTGTTTATGATCTTACTTCAATTTTCGTTTGCTTTACAGACCTGAAAAGGTCATAAATGAGAGGATTGATGATAAAACTACTTTTTTATCACTGTCATAACTACAAACAGCCACTAAACTAGGACTGCCTGTAAGCTTTTTTCCTTACTCACTTTTTACAGAATCAATAGTTGGGATTCAAATTGAACTGAAAATGGGTTGAAACTGTATTCCAGAATATTCTACTCACCCCGGGAGTTTTTGAACGCATCCTCCTGGATGTATTGAAAGAAGAGAGAGGAAGTCAGTGTACAATTAAAAGTGAGCTATTAATCCACTGCTGTTGTTTATCCAGCCACTTAATCTGTTTATCCCTCAGTCAGTATTAGCAATTTTCTAGACAATTCACAAATGTAGCTTTAATCATTTGCTACACCAGAGAGGAAATAATAGTGTCAGTGTCAGTGCACAAGAATACTAAGCCAGGATAGGAAATTATGATTTCTACAGGGTCTTTGACCTGCAACTCTGGATATACATAGTTTCCTCTTTCCTTTTTCTGAGGATTAGATTGGAAGTGTTTACTTTTATTTTCAAATGAGCTGTAATTCTATATCTGGTCCAAAATGTAGACAATGTTTTGTTAAAACTTTGGTTAATACTAACAAATCAAGACCAAGCGTGCCTTTCCTCAAAAGAGGAACTTCAGGCCCATCATTTCTGATGATGAATACTCTACCTGACTCTGTGGTTTCTTCCCCAAACCCCAAAAACTTTAACCTTAGACTGTCTACTATTGACCTCACCCCTTTCCTAAGAGGTCTGTAGGGGGCGTGCATAAGCTCACCAACATGCCTACCGTCCCTGTCCTATTGTTTCTTTTATATTTTATTTTTCTTATATGTATCCATGTATTCATAACTATGTTTTACTTATACCTATTATCTTGTAAGCAATTGACAAATAGAATAAATAAATAAATAAAAATGTTACTGTTGTCCCTTTCTAACTAAACTAATACCTAGTGGTGGAATAGCACTGTTGTATACTTGTTTGCCTTCAAGAGAGCCATTGTGATACAGTAGTGAAGGTGTTGAGCTGAAAAAGTGGGGAAATCCCAATTGTGGACCCCTCTCAGCCACAGAAGATCCCTGGGAAGCTTTGGACCAGCTCCTCTTTTTCAACTCAAATGATAGTGTTGTGTAGAGATGTTGGAGTTGGGTTACAAGTGTAGAGCTTCCGTTTCTAGTCTATCCTGCTATAGAAGCTTATTGGATTTTAGCTTTTTGAGGAAAAACCAGCTCTAAATAGCTGGGCAATTTTAAGAAGATAAGAATTGTACAGGTTTGATATGATGGTATATAGTAAGGAGGTGGCTTCCCAAGAGATTTGTGCTCCAAAAGACTCAGATATAGTTCAGTACTTATGTCACCTGTGACAGAAAGAGGGTACTGTAGAGACAACCTCTTCAATACTTCATGAATATATTGTAGATGCAGATAGTAGAATCTTCAGTCTGAAGATGTTAACTAACTGTGAAGTAATGAAGAACTCAGCTTGAAAGATTGACCTTGTGTCATTCTTGGTTTGGGGCCTGAAACTTGAACATTCTTTATTGCTAGCATTAGAGGTAAATATGGAGTCTTGGAAACGGCCAGAGGAATTTGTCACCCTTATTATTTAGGGAGTTCATTAAGAAAGAGATTCGTGGAATGTTTGAATGTTTCTTACCACCTGGACTTAGTGGCTATTTATGAGATAAGCTACCAATGGCTCCTTTCCTATCTCTTCAGTTGTTTATGTTTAACATTCTTTCCATTAGCCTCCCAACCTCCCTGCAGTCTCTCACACTGGGTGATTTGAAGTCCATCCCTCTCAGCATAACCTACCGCACAGAGTTTCTTAGGGAAAAAATACCCTACCTTCTGATAGGTGCTCAAATTGTTTCCTGATCATGCAGCTACTTACTATGAGATTTCTTAAGCCACTAGCTTTGGTGAGATGAGTGAAGGGGATCTGTTGTGTCTGTCCTGATTGCAACTTTATTTTATTTACTTCATTTTTATTCCCCCTTTATTATCAGTATAAATAATTCAAGACGGGAAAAGTACCTAATATTCCTTCCTCTTCCTATTTTGCACCCAACAACAACCCTGTGAGATGGGTTGGGCTGAGTATGATTGACCCAAAGTCATCCAGCTGGTTTTCATGCCTAAGACAGGACTAGAACTCACTGACTCCTGGTGATTGGCTTAAAGTTACCCAACTGGCTTTCATGCCTAAAATGGGACTAGAACTCTCAGTTTCCTGGTCTAGGCCAGCACCAATATATACCAATCCATCTCTCAAATTGTCTTTTGCTTGACCAAGGACATTGACATTGATGTTGGTATCCTACAGAGAGACAGACAATCCTACTATTGCCATAAACCATATTTCAGTTCCATCCCATAAAGGGCCAATGGTAACTTTGTTCTGTGAATGTTTGACCTCATTTGGAATGCCTTGGCATCAGACATGCATACTGAATTAGCAGTGTATGCAAATCTACAGTATAGCATTCCAAATGGTCTAGAAACACCTGATTTTGATACCCAGGGTTGAGTTTGAAATAAATGTTGCTGGACATGATTTGAAGTATGAACTGAGTTTGAAATGATGGGATTAGACTACTTGTGCCTTCAGAGAAAGTATCTTTCCAGCCTTTTCTAGTTGAGGAAATACAGTATATGGGAAATGAATCTTATCAACAGTGCCACAGCATCTCAACAGAAATGTCGATTTATGAGATTGTGTATCATTTGAGTAATTAGGAAAATCGGGTTTACGTATATATTCTTGTAAAATTTTATTCAATTTGATCAAATATAATTTTCCCTCTTCATCACTTTCTGAAAAGGAAAGAGTTTAAGTGAAACTCTTTGAGAGAAATATCTGTTCTTACATTTATTTAATTATAACATGGCCAAATAATGTGGGTGATTATTTTGTCTTTCATTCATCTTTTTATCCTCACTGGATTTTCATAGGAACATCTATTTTTTTTTCTTTTAAGAATAAAAAGTCATCAATTATGGAGATTTCTTAGTGACGGAAAAATGCATATTAGAAAACAACCATGATAACCAAAGTCACTGAACTAATTAATAATCAATCAGAATATAGCTGGAATGCACCTTGGAGGTGTTTTAGTCCAATCCATTGCTCAAGCAGCAGACCCTATAAGCATTTCAGACAAGCAGCTGTCCAGTCTCTTCTTAAAAACCTCCAGTGATGAAGCACTCACAACTTCTGGAGACTTCGGTTCCACTGGTTAATTGTTCTCACTGTTAGGAAGTTTCTCCTTGATTCTAGGTTGCTTCTCTCCTTGATTAGTTTCCATCCATTGTTTCTTGTCCTGCCCTCTGGTGCTTTGGAAAGAAAGTTGACTCCGTCCTCTTTGTGACAGCCCTTCAAATACTGGAATAATGCTATCATAACCCCACCAAATCCTTTTTTCTACACTGTCCATGCCCAATTCCTATAACTTCTTCATATGTTTTAATCTCCAAGCCGTTAATCATCTTAGTTGTTGTTCTTTGCACTTTTTCCAAAGTCTCAACATCTTTTTTGTAATGTGGTGATCATTAAACAATATTCCAGGTATGGTCTTACTAAGGTGTCCTATTTATTTTTAGACTTTTTTAACCCCACGAGTATTATTTTTGTAAATAACTCAGAGCAATGAACAATATTTAATATTCCTCTCTCTCCATATTTTCCCCACAATAATAATCATTTGAGGTAGATTGGGCTACCTCAGTAACTGGCCCAAAATCACCCAGCCAGCTTTCATGCCAAAGGCTACCAGGAAGTAAAACTCACTACCTCCTAGTTTCTAGCCACTAGACAAGATTGTCTCTTACTTCATCTTTGAGTCATTCTTGATTCGTAGTGAGTACATGAGCAAGTCTCTTCAGTTTTCTTAGCAAGGTTTTTCAGAAGACGTTTGACATTTCCTCCCGATGGAGGGTTGATGGAGAGTGATTGGCTCAAGGTCACCCAGTCAGCTTTCCTGCCAAAGATGGGACTAGAATTCACATTCCCCTGGTTTCAGGTCTGGTGCCTTCACCACTAGACCAATATGGCTTTTTACAGTTTATAGTGTACAGCTTACACAGAATATTAAAAACACTGCCGTGAAAAATATGTAGACATTCTCAAGAAGGTTAAAATTAAGATTTTAAAAGTGCCTTTGAGCATTGTCCACATAACATTGTAACTAATGGCTGCTGAGGCCCATTGATAAAGAAAAGAATGACATTGTTGCACTCTGGTTATGAGCTTGCTGGGGTGATCTGTTGACTATCATGAAAAGATTCTAGACCACCTAATTCCGTTGACTGGATTCATCGAAGATCATCTTTGGTCCTTCTAATTTTTAATCCATTTTTCTTAGATCTCTTCTGCAAATACCGTACTAAGGAATACTTCACATTCTTTTTGTGTATTTAGGGAGGGATATTGACATAACTGAAATGTAGTTTTGAACTCATCAAAGGCTTTGGTTGCATTAGGTGTCCTTGTACAATAATATTATGTGCTAAGTATTGAGAAGTTTCTCCTTTTCCCATGGTGGTTTCCATTGACTTTTGGTTTTCTTGAAATATTTTTTATTATTTTGGAAAGCAGTTTTTGATGGCCCATATCAACCTCCCCGGAGCTGTGGAAAGTCCCAGGTAGGCTGGTTATCTTGTGATCGGAGCCAGATTGCTGATAGTTGCACAGTAGCTCCCAGCCATCTAAGGCAGCCATACTTCCTTCTGCCTCTCGTCAACAGCAAATGAATATAAATTTTTGACAGGTGAAATCTTTGACCAGACCTCAGATGTGGGTGTACAAAGGGCCTGGCTTAAGCCTCAGCCTGATACACAATTGAATATTCTGCACAGTTGTGAATTCCAGCCACAGAGGGACAGGAAGTCCCAATGAATGATGGATATCAGTTTGACCATAGACCTTCTATCTCTTTGTTATAGAGGATTTTGCAAACAATTGGGGCTGTCTATCAAAGATTAAGCAGACAGGACGGGCACTTTATATCAACAGATGAACAAACAGCCTTTGGGAGTGTTAATACAGGCATGTAGTTTTTTTAAAAAAAGGCCAGAGACTTTATTGAAATAATGACAAGCGTTCCTGGATTGAGTTTATGATTTTATAAACCTTTTCCAATGAGAATTCTAGATGAGGAACTTGGGTCTTTTGATGCTTTGACTGTTCGCATTAGAGAAGAGGGATTTTCTTTCATTCTCAAATCCTTCTGTTGGTCATTTTGATCATGGGGTTTTGCTTTAATTACAGCTTATTAGTTCCAGGAGAGGACAGGCATTGTAGCCTCTGGTAACAATTGCAACAAGGTTCTGGGGCTTCTGAGCAAACAAGGAATCGGTGAGGACATGCAATATTTCTGCACTTGGTTCATTGGAGAAGGCCTAGAAGAGGGAACCTTAAGTTGGGTGGAATTTTCTTCTTCTTGGTTGAGCTCAGAAAGGGATGGAACTAGGGGTGGGATGCTACTGTTTTGCCCAGCTCTATAGAACCGGTAGCTCTGAAGAGCAGCAGACACAGAACCAGTTCTGTGTCTGCTGCTGTTTGGCCCACCTGCCCGCCCGGGCTCTTACCTGACCTTTATTTCCTGCTTTTTCAACCTCAGTTGCTTTGTGCGGCACAGTAAATAAGTGGTTTTTCAAACGCTGCTCACCCGTGTGCACACTTATCAGCTATCCGGGTGGCACAGCTTATGGTGTAGTACATACACGGGCAGCAAAACGTAATTACCGAACCGGTAGTAATACTGGTTGAATCCTACCTTTGGATGGAACGAAGGCTGCCCAATTCAAGGGTCTTGGGGCTTCAGAGAATCTCATGAGCTTCTATCATTGGAAAATGACTTACATGACAGACAAGGAACATACCGTCGCTACCGTTTTCACACACAATTTATTTATTTATTTATTTAATTTAGTTTATATACTGCCCCCTCTCCCAAACTGGGACTCGGGGCGGTGCACAGCCGAACTAAAAACAATACAATTACAAATATAAAAATTAAAATAGATTAAAATGAATTAAATTAGTGGCTGGAAAATTAAAACTATAATAAAACACTAAAACAGGGTAAAAAATTACAAAAGTTAAAACCAATTCCAATGATACTAGGACAGACCGGCTTGCTGGAAAAGATGGGTCTTCAATGCGCGTCGGAAGGTTTGCAGGTCAGGGATAGTCCGCATCTCTGGGGGTAACTCATTCCAAAGGGAGGGTGCTCCCACAGAGAAGGCCCGCACCCTCGGGGCTGCCAGCCGGCATCACCCAGCTGACGGCACCCCGAGGAGGCCCACCCTGTGAGAGCACACTGGTCGGCGGAAGGCCGACGGTGGCAGCAGGCGGTCCCGTAAGTACCATGGAGCTCTTTAAAGATGATCACCAACACCTTGAATCGCACCAGGAAGGCCACCGGAAGCCAGTGCAGCTCGCGCAGGAGCGGTGTAACGCGGGAGCTCCGAGAAGCCCCCAGAATCACCCGCGCGGCCACACTCTGCACCAGCTGAAGCCTCTGTTGTGTTCCTTACCCAATCACAAAGCACCAATGACTCCCAGGGGATTTGTAAGAATTCCTCTTCTTCGCCACCCTTTGCAGAGAACTCAAAGGTCATTTCTTTCAAAAAGTGATTGGACTTGCTTTTTTTGCTAGAAGACATTTTGTGTCACGCCCTTGTTGGAGTCCGATTCTGAGGGGGAGATTGAGCAGCTGACAGGGAGTGGGAATGTGGATCCGTTGGCTGTGGAAGAAATGGGAGAAGGGCACAGTCTGGCTGGGCATTCAAAGGAGGACCCAGGGCCATCCCCTCTTCATCCTAGGGCATGCAGGGAGGAACGGAGAAGGGAGCAACCTGGCTTGCGAGAGAGAAGAAGGCCCTGATCCCCTTCATGGGCTGCAGCGAGGAAAACTGTTTAAAAGGGCAAACTGTGCATGGCAAAGTTGCTGGAAGCAAGGCTTATTTGGGTTTTGGCACCCTCCCAACGGTGGGTGCTGCGTTATCTTTTGGAAGTCTGCAATTTATTATCCCGGCCTGCAGTGTTAATTACTTCAGCATGGTTTGTGTTGGTTTTTTAAAATTTCTAATTATCTTTACTTTGGGTTCGGACTACATTTCTTCCCTTCGTAGACTTTTTGGAAGAGTTTGATCTCCAGCCGAGGATAACTGGGCATTGGGGGCCAAATTGGAGGCATTAAAGGGAATTTATCTACTTTGGTGACTTTGTTATTTTTATAACACTGCCCCGGGTCATCACATTTTGCTTCTCACCCAAGAAGCTTCCTCAGTTCTGATTGAATACTAGAGAATGGAAGGACTTATATTCTCCCCATTCAGTCAGAACTGAGGAAGCTTCTTGGATGAGAAGCAGAATGTCTTCTAGCAAAGCAAGAAAGTCCAGTCGCCTTTTGGAAGAAAGCGTTTTTGGGACAACCATGACCTTGGATGACTGGGAATCTCCATAGACATCTTTGCAGGTAAGTTCTCTTCATCCTTCAATTGCTGCTTTGGTTTTCAGGGCTGGAGACTGAGACTCTACTTTGCTCCTTGCCTTCCAGCCTGGATTCCAAACTAGAACAGACCAGCATGATGTGTGAAGCAGAATTTCAGACTTCCTGGGGAAGGGCTTGTACTTTGAACTGCACAGGATACAGTAGCCAAGGGGGAATTTGGGGAGGTGTGTGAATGGGGACGGAGCTGAGAAATCACTTTTTGCACAGTTGTGCACCTATTTGGTTTTCTTCTGTTTCCCCTTTTTATTTTGTATTTATTTTGCTGCTGTTTGGCCTGCACCATGTGATATCTATCTATGTATATCTATCTATCTATCTATCTATCTATCTATCTATCTATCTATCTATCTATCTATCTATCTATCTGTAATCTATCTATCTATCTATCTATCTATCTATCTATCTATCTATCTATCTATCTATCTATCTATCTATCTATCTATCTATCCATCTATCTATGCATTATATCTATCTATCTATCTATCTATCTATCTATCTATCTATCTAGCTATCTATCTATCTATCTATCACTATCCATATCTATGCCATTCTATCTTATCTATCTATCTATCTATCTATCTATCTATCTATCTATCTATCTATCTATCTATCTATCTATCTATCTATCTATCTATCTATCTATCTATCTATCTATCTATCTATCTATCTATCTATCTATCTATCTATCTATCTATCTATCTATCTATCTATCTATCTATCTATCTATCTATCTATCTATCTATCTATCTATCTATCTATCTATCTATCTATCTATCTATATCTATCTATCTATCTATCTATCTATCTATCTATCTATCTATCTATCTATCTATCTATCTATCTATCTATCTATCTATCTATCTATCTATCTATCTATCTATCTATCTATCTATCTATCTATCTATCTATCTATCTATCTATCTATCTATCTATCTCTATCTATCTATCTATCTATCTATCTATCTATCTATCTATCTATCTATCTATCTATCTATCTATCTATCTATCCATCCATCCATCTAATCTATCTATCTATCTATCTATCTATCTATCTATCTCTCTATCTATCTATCTATCTATCTATCCTATCCATCCATCTCCCTCCATCCATCCATCCATCCATCCATCCATCTATCTAATTACATCCATCCATCATCCATCCATCACCATCCATCCATCCACCCACCCACCCACCACCCACCCATCTATCTATCTATCTCTATCTATCTATCTATCTATCTATCTATCTATCTATCTATCTATCTATCTATCTATCCATTATCCATCTAATCTATCTGTCTGTCTGTCTGTCTGTCTGTCTGTCTATCTATCTATCTATCTATCTATCTATCTATCTATCTATCTATCTATCTATGTATCTATGTATCTGTCTATCTATCATTCATTCATTCATTCATTCATTCATTCATTCATTCATTCATTCATTCATTCATTGGGAGCATTTTCCTGGCTCCAAGCAACAATCCTATAGGAAAAGTAATTTGGGGGCATAGTTAAAAGAGGGCTCAGCCTAGAGTCCCTACATAGCCACAAGTAGACTATGTCAAATTAGGTTTGAATTCTGTGGACCCTTATCTGACTTTAAGCAGGGCCTGACAATTAGTTGAGAAGATTCCGGTATTCAGGCAGTTTAGCAATCAATCAGTTTAATTGAACCTTTACAAGTGGACCTGGTCTTTTTCATCTGACAAATCCCTAGGTGTGAACCTTGTTAATTTCAGTAGATTTGGTCCAAGTTCTGATCAAGCCAATGGGGGTAGGGTGAGGAGCATAAGTATAATACAGCCCACTTTGTTTAGGATGCTTCTTATAGCTCTAAGACAGGGGTGTCAAACTCAAGGCCCCAGGGGCTGGATCTGGCCCTCAGGGTGCTTAGATCTGGCCCACAGGGCTGCCTTGGAAACAGTGAAGGATCGGCCCATGGTGCCTCTGCCAGCAAAAATGGGCTCCCGAGTTCTGTTTTTGGCTGTGATGGCCTCCTGCAACCCACTGCCCGTGAAAACAAAGCTCAGGAGGACTGCCCTCTTAAGCTTTGTTTTTGCTGGCAGAGAGTTGCAGAAAGTTGTTGCAGCCAAAAACAGAGCTTGGGAGCCCATTTCGCTGGCAGAGTGCTCAGGCCACAACAGGCGCCCCTGACGTGAGTAATGTTGAACTTGCCATGCCCACACCAGCCACGCCCACCCTGGTGCTCCCTGAAGTCAAACACAACCCTGATGTGGCCCTCAACGAAATTGAATTTGACGCCCCTGCTCTAAGAAAATGCTGGGAACTCCACAGGGAGTCCTGTGGTGGAACTACCAGGTGAAGGGGATTTGATCCTTCTAGGGGAAGTAAAGAGACATTCTACTTAGAGTCTGTCTGAGAGAGAAAATGTCTGAGGTCGGACCCTTTGGCCTCTATCTGCCATTTCCCACAGGAAGTCAGAAGTCTGGTGAGATTCTTGTAATATAGGTGATCAGCAGTAAAGTATTCACTTAGGCTTATATGGATCCATACTGTACGTTGTTCTGATTGCTTGTGCCTGACAAGTCCTCAGCATATAACAAGTTGCATAATGACCATTAAGAGTTATGACGGATCTCCCCAGAGCTACAGAGTTAGGGCTACACAGACGTACCTTGTGGCCACATGGCTGCATTTTGGGCACTTGGCAACCGGCTCTCTTCTATGACTATTTGCGGCATCCTGCAGTCACATGAGGTGTGAGTTGTGATTTCTTTCTTTTCGTCTGCCAGTTTCCCTGCTTATTTCCAATTTCTACAACAACAACAAAAAGCCCATTGGGGAAAATGGATTTGCTTAATGACTGTGGCATTTGCTTAGCCTTCAAATCCAGCTACGTTAACTTCAAATCCGGTCACACAATGCTTCAACATATGACCACAACAACTTAGCACCATAATTCTGGGCTCAACTACGGGGTTACGGCCAGTGGTGGGATTCAAATTGTTTTACTACTGGTTCTGTGGACGTGGCTTGGTGGGCGTGACATGGCTTGGTGGGCGTGGCAGGGGAAGGATACTGCAAAATCTCTATTTCCACCCACTCAAGGGGAAGATTACTGCAAAATCCCCATTCCCTCCACATCCTGCTAACCTGCTTTCCAGTTCCATTCTCCTTTGCAGGGCAACAGAAGAAGACCAGGCTGATCAGCTGGGACTTGGGATGGGGGCGGGGCCAGACAGAGGTGGCATTTGCCAGTTCTCCAAACTACTCAAAATTTCCGCTACCGGTTCTCCAGAACTGGTCAGAACCTGCTGAATACCACCTCTGATTACGGCCATAAGTGAAGGACTACCTATAGTCCTGATATATATCTGCTGGCAGCAGATTGGGGAAAGTGGGTTTAGCGGAACTATAAAGAATATATTCGGAATAAGGCTACAGTTGTAAGCACAGCACTTACTTAGAAGTTTATCTCTATCAAGTTCAGGAGGATTTACTTACTAAGCATGTTTATTTTAATAAGACAGATTCCCGCCCCCCCCCGCCCCCCTTGGGGCTAAAAGCTACATTTAAGTTTGAGAGTGTTATTGTGCAGTAAGTTGCTGCATCTCTTTTGAAAAACCAATGAGGGAGATGTAAATGCCACACCCCTTGCTTCTCTCTGGGAGTTAACTTGTTCCACCCTTCCCCAATGTTGCTTCCAAAACTAAACACTCAATCTAGTGTTGGTCAAGAGCAGAGGACTCCAAACTTGGCAACTTTAAGACTTGTGAACTTCAACTCCCAAAATTCCTCCACCAGTCCTGTTAGCTGAGGAATTCTGGGAGTTGAAATCCACAAGTCTTAAAATTGCAATGTTGGGGACCCCTGGTCAAAAGGCTGGTTCTTAGATTCTGTCTATTCTATAGGCAGTTCCTCTGTGAAGTAGAGTTCTCAACTCTGGAGGAGATTCCACCCATTTATTGGCTCATTGGACCTCTGTTGGGTGGAGGGGCAGCCCTACTAGGGGGCTTTGAAAGAAGGAATCTACCTCAGGTTGTAGATGGTGCGAAGTGAGACAAGATTACATAGACTCATTTCATCATCATCAATTAGTTGCCTTCACTGGCACCAAATTAAGACTTAACTATTAGTTTGGCCTTCTGTACATCAAGAAATGCCATGGGACAAGCTTAAATAGCCAGGAAGAGGTAAAAAGTCTTCCTTTCCTTTCCTTTCTTCCCTTTCCCTCCCTCCCATCCATGCATCCAATTTGAATTGCTATAAAATTCTTAATAGAATAGAATAGAATAGAATAGAATTCTTTGTTGGCCAAGTGTGATTGGACACACAAGGAATTTGTCTTGGTGCAAATACATAAAAGAAAAGATACATTCATCAAGAGTCAAGAATCATAAGGGACAACACTTAATGATAGTCATAGGGTACAATAAGCAATCAAATCATACTAGGAAACAGTCCATATAAATTGTAAGGATACAAGCAACAAAGTTACAGTCATACAGTCACAAGTGGGAGGGGATGGGTGACACTCTATCTAAAGAGTGTCCTGGTTTACTTCTAAGATGTTTTAATCTGAGAGACAATTGGGTACACTTGAGTGTTCCAGAGACATGCAAGTTACATTGTTTGATTATGGAGGAAGACATGTGGCTTGGTTTGTACTGCAGCAGCATAGAAAATTGTCTTGGAGATAGGCCACTTTCGCAGCTCAGACAAGTGTGTTCTATCAAATATGAGTGACAGAAACAGGGTTTGGAGTTGCACAGTTATGAAGCGATAATCTGCTTATCCATAACTGATTTAATAAACCAGAATTTGCGGAATTCAAATGACTCATAAAGCCCTAATCCATGCTATACGTCACTCTGGTTAAATCCCCCAAGATACACTAAGTAACACACGAGGTAAAACACATTTTGTATCATGAATGCAGTTTTACCATTTTTCTGGCTAGAAAAGAAGTGAGATAAGTCAACGACTAGTGGCAAGGGAGGTTGGAGTGTTTGTGGACATGCAAGGATTCTAAGCCAAATACTCTCTTGACTCCACCCCCAGGCTCTGCCTCTTCTTCTCCTACAATTATGCATTTTTAGTATTATAGGAAGCTGCCTATAGTTCATATTATTATTCCAGCCCAGTGTGGTTTGCTTCATTATGTTTTCCAAATATGTTTAAAAATCTCTGCATGCCTCGCCAGCATTGGAATTTGTACAGCACATATTGAATATAACTTGGCAAAGGTTGATTGACTCTAAAGATAGATATTGAGGTCTTTCACATTGTATGGAATTGAGCATTTTAGCAGGACATGTCTGGGATTGACTGTAGGCCTTTCTGCTTAGGAGCCACATAGCCTGTCACTGTGCTATAAACCCTCTGCAATTTCATCAGTTTTCTGGAACAGGTGACCATAACAAATCTAATTAATTTAATTTAATTTAATTAATTAAGCAGAAATCATGTAGCTGAGGATAGAAACAAGGAGGGGGGGGATGAGAGAGAGTGAGAGGGTTTATTTAGGCTGCTCCATGTTAAATCTGTTAGCTGGACACTCTGAAATCAATGGGATGTGCCTGAACATGACCATATATAGTGAGGTCAACCTGACCAACTCTCAGCCAGAAAATCTCCTTGCCCACCAGAAAGGAACAGCTCAAAGGACATAGAGTGAGGAGAAAAAAATATGCATAAAGAGAGTGCAAGATAAAAAGCTTTATAAGAGCTACAGCAGGAAAAAGTGCCCAGAGATTCCCATGTTTTACATTTGGCAGTCTTTTACCTCTGACTATATTTTAGTTAGCTTAGTCACTACTCAAACATTGTTAATTATATTTAAGAAACTCAGTTCCTTGCAAGTGATTGGCTTGGGGAATGATAAAATGGGTTTTAAATGATCTCTCCTCAGAGCTGAAGTAGACCAGACAACTTTAAATCTCATCTGCAGAGTGCATACCTTATAAGGGATTGCTGGAGTGTTGGCTGTCTTGATCCAAAACTGAAGTGTGTGGATGCATGAAGGAGGGAGGGAGTGGGGGAGGGAGGGAGGGAGAGAGAGAGAGAGAGAGAACATGCACAAGTGAGTAGAGCTAGCAACAAGTCCTGTGTGGAGCAACCTCTTTACAAGGTGAGGTGTGTGCCTCTCTCAAGACTTAACAGCAATAGATCCCCTAGGTTGAGGTCTTGAAAGACCCCTTTCTTTCTAAAGCTTTCTTCTAGATCAGGGCTGTCCAACCTTGGCAACTTTAAGACCTGTGGACTTCAAGTCTCAGAATTCACTGAGGCATTCTGGGAGTTGAAGTCCACAAGTCTTAAGGTCGCCAAAGTTGGGCACTCAGTTCTAAATCCTATCCAAGAAGGAAAAGGTTCGAGTTAAACTTAAGGCAAGAGTGATCAGGGCCATGAATGTTGGTTGACAGATCAAGATGGGTAGTAGAATCAAATCCCCATTTGTTGTCCTTCAAATCAACTGTCCAAAGCACTTGTTTGATTGTATATACAATTCATGGTGTTCTCACCCCTCTAGAACAGATAACATAGAAAGGATGTGCAGGGGGTTAGTGGGTACAACAACAGTCCTGCCTAAAACAGTGTATTTTCTTCCTGTCCTGGTATATGCCTATTGTTAGGCAGACTAAAGCAACTGTACTTCTGTGACAACAGCTGCTAGAGCAGGGGTCTCCAACCATGGCAACTTTAAGCTTGGAGGACTTCAACTCCCAGAATTCTCTAGCGAGCTTTGCTGGCTGGTGAATTGTGGGAGTTGAAGTCCGCCAAGGCATAAAGTTGCCATAGTTGGAGACCCTTGTGCTAGAAGACAATATTGATGGCAACTCTGTTGTTCCTTCTAAACTACTTAGCCATACTTATCTTTGGAAGCTCAAGTGTGTCATGCAATTTATTCTTCAGCCCCTAAACTTCCTGCCATGCCTAGCCATGGTGAAAATGGTGTCTCCAAACGTCATAAGGGACAACATCCCAATGTGATGTTGTAAACAGCAGCATCCAATTCAGACTGTTTCTGGATATGGAATGGAAGGGGTGCCATCTTGTCCTTCCCATAAGTCAGCAAGATGCCATCAGTGACCCACCTGGTAACACACACTTTTTTTGGAGATTATTACAAGTTAGGTTTTTAGGAGGGGAGTGCGGAAAGGTTGGAGAGATAAGGAGAAGCTGGAAAGGAAGAAAAGGAGAAGGAAGAAGTTAGACATCGATGGAACCAAATAAGTGAAAAGTGACTTGTATAACAGCTGGAGATAAAAGTGAGTCCAGCCAAGGATCAAGCTAGAAATCAAGACTAATCTTAACTGAGGTAGGGGCCGTGAGAGCCTATAAATTAATTTTTGCCCTTGTTTACAATTCCCAGGATCCATCAATGTTGGCCATGTTGCTAAGACTGATTGGAGATGACATTCAGAGTTCTAGGGAACCTCAAGTGGTCCACTCCCCACTTTTGACACTAGTCATTTTTCTTAGGAGAATCACATACACACCGTTATTATTTGTCCACCAGAGAATTCAGATACAAGTATTTGCTTGAATTTTTCAGTGCAATGCCATTGGCAGAGGGTGGAGGGGGGGGGTCTAAATTAAGAAAGCTGTACTGGAAAGCAGTTTTCAAAAATACCCTCTGTGCTATCCAAAATTTCAATTCTCTTAGGATTTTCTGGCTACGATGGGACTTGTAACCGGATACAGGCCAAGTTCATTGTTGACAAAAGTTTTCTGGAGTATTTTTAAAGGAAATTTAAGAATGTAGATCTTGAAAGAGGGCATTTGAGGTGAGAAAATGAGTCAGTGGATTGATGGGCCTCTCCTGAGTTTAGACAGTAAATAAAAGGGAGAATTGAGTCCCTCCTGAGTTTAGACAGTAAAAGAAAGTTCTACCAGAGAAAGCAGAACAGATGTTCCTTATGGCTTTATTACAAAAAAGGGGAGGAAAGTTTTTTTAAAAAAACACCACCTGCTTTGGAGCTATCCTGCATTGTATTATGTTTGGCTAATGCAAGGTGAATTGCAACTGCAGTAGTTTCTGTGATGAGAACTACAGCTATTAACAAAGGCTGTTACTAGCTATGGAAGAAGGTTCATCTGCATACAATTAAATTTCCCAGGTTGGATTTTAAGCTGTGTTGCTACTGAAGCTGGTTGCCGTTTGCTCCCTGTTTCCAAAACCCCTGCCCTATCGTTCCTGCTTCTTAAAACAAAGGGTGGATTCTTTGCATTTCTCTAATTCCATTCATTCCAAAGTCTCATTTTTGTTCTCAATTAAGGAGAAGGTAACGAGCGCTTCTCAGCCTTTGCTAATCTGACAAATCTGTGGATAGGATCTGGTATAATTGCAAGTTATCTGCATTCCGGCTGGCCTAGAGCTATCTTCACTGCCTCTGATGTTTAAAGAATCTTGGGTTTGATCCTCCCTGGTGGCACAAGAGTTTGCAAGCCGGCGGGGGAGGGGGGGGGAGGGGGGAGAGCAGCCCCAGAGAAGATCTTGGTTGCTTGCACCATCATTCTGATCCACTCAAGGTGATCAGTTTTAACAAGGGTAATTGGTTGGATTTTATTCGCCCTCTTAGGCTGCAGTAGCAGAAGATAATTGATAACAAAATCAACATCACGTGAAGTGTGAGTGCTGCTTTAGAATGCCTTGGTAAGCCCACTCTTGGAATACTGCATCCAGTTTTGGTCTCCACAATATCAAAAAATGTGTTGAAACTCTAGAAAGAGTGCAGAGAACGGCAACAAAGATGATTAGGGGGCTGGAGGCTAAAACCTGTGAAGAATGATTGCAGGAATCAGGTTTATCTAATCCAGCGGTAGGTAACCTTGGCTCTTTTATCACTGATGGACTTCAACTCCCAGAATTCCTGAGTGAGCCATAAAAGTTTCCCCATCCCTGGCCTAGTGGTTTTTCAGTTGTGAGGGAAATCAATTTTTGACTTGAATGGGACTGTTTAATATACAAATGTAGGACATATAAAGAATATTGATTATTCAAGTCAAAAATTAGGACATTTGTATATTGAACAATCCCATTCAAATCAAAAATTGATTTCCTTCACAACTGAAAAACCAGTAGGCCAGGGATGGGGAACTTTTTATAGCTCATTCAGGAATTCTGGGAGTTGAAGTCCATAAGTGATAAAAGAGCCAAGGTTCCCTACCACTGATCTAATCTAATGAAAAGAAGGACTAGGGAAGGTAGGATATTCAAGAGGCTGCCATAAAAAAGAGGGGGTCAGCCAGAGGTGGTATTCAGCAGGTTCCGACCAGTTCTGGAGACTCTGAGTAGTTCGGAGAATCAGTAAATCCCACCTCTGACTGGAGATTTTACGGTATCCTTCCCCTGCCACGCCCACCAAGCCATGCCCACAGAACCGGTAGTAAAAGTTTTTGAATCCCATCACTAGGGTCAACCTACTCTCCAAAGCACCAGAAGGCAATACAAGAAACAAAAGGTGAAAACTAATCAAGGAGAGAAGCAACCTAGAACTAAGGAGAAATTTCCTAAAAGTGAGAACAATTAATCAGTGGAACAACTTGCCTTCAAAAGTTATGGATGCTTCATCATTGAAGGCTTTTAAGAAGAGACTGGACAGCCACTTGTCTGGAATAGGTATAGGGTCTCCTGCTTGAGCAGGGAGTTGCACTAGAAGAACTCCAGGGTCCCTTCCAACCCTGTTATTCTGTTCTGTTTCTCAATCATCTCAGAAAAGAAGAAAATGGAGTTCAAAGATTCAAAGTTGCAAACATGCAAAGATGGCCTCCACTTGAGAAGGAAATGAAATGTCAGAGATTCTTTCTGTTCTCTAGTCATCCTTTCTTATATGTTTTTCTGATATGGATTTTTCCCTTTTTATTTTATTTTTTTATTTTGACATTTATATACCGCCCTTCTCCCGAAGGACTCAGGGCGGTGTACAGCCAAATCTACCCCAATCCATACAAAAGTTAAAATGCAATTAAATAATGGGCTGTTAAAGTTAAAAAACCAACCCTCCCCCTAGGCATATTAAAACCCCAAATTAAAATCCAAATTAAGAGGAGACAATTAAAAACTCGTGTCAGCCCAGGCCAGCCTGCTCAAAGAGCCAGGTTTTTAACACACGCCTGAAGGCCCTCAGGTCCGTGCTGGTACGTATCTCAGGTGGCAGACTATTCCAGAGGGCAGGGGCCCCCACAGAGTAGGCCCTACTCCTTTGCCTTGTGCATACTCTTAATCCCAACTGAATCTGACTTGCTTCTTGTTCCAAGTTAGGGTATGAAAAATCTGCTGTCAATCTCCTACACACCTTCATTGACTATTAAAGGATAACAGTGATACATGAAATAACAAATAAAAACACTTTCAGAAAATCTAGTGTCCAGTGCTTCATTTTGTCTAATCGTGGGTCAGACTCCTGGCACATAGACATAATATACTGTATATCCAGAGAGCTACCAAAGTAGCTTTGGGGTGAAGCTTGAATCAGCTGGCACATTTTTCTGCAAGTCCTTTTGTGATTATATATCACTTTATGGCATTAAAGTCAGATGGATAGAGTTGTAGTTCTGTAGTAGAGCATCTGAATTTGCACAGAAGATACCTTTAGCATCTCAAGATCAAATTGAATACCATGAAAATGGCCTTATTTTATCAGAGAAGTGATCCTTGAACCACAAATCCTGTTTGAAAAGGGCTGAGTTTCTCATGTTTTTGGGGGCCATCAAATCATCCTAGGAGCTCAATTCACTTTGGAAAGTCATATCAGCTCCAGGTGGACAGACAGAGCCATAGCTATGGTATGTGACAATAAATGGAAACCAAGGGATTTAAGAGGTTCTTCAGATTCTGGGCCAAGATTAGCATCATAATGTAGTCCAAACAGCCCTGCTTTGAGTTCAGACAACATGAGACCAGGGCAAGTGGGTTATAGATTGAATAAGAGGCTGTCATTTTAAGCCAGAATGTGCTTTGTTTGTAGGACATCACATCCTTTTTAAAAAAAATATTTATTTATTTTTATAGCTTTCCCATCCCAAACAGTTTTGAGGTGGGTTATAGCAATAGTAAAATAAAAAAACACAATATAAAACTCATAAACAAATAATAAACCTGTCATCTGTAAACAAATTCAAGCATCACTGGCACTATTAAATTAATTGTAGAACCAAATGTTTTGGAACAATACCAACTTGAACAGCTTTCCAGATATGGATAGAGAAAGGAGCATGGTGGCTTGTGTAGTTAGGATGTTGGGATGGAGGTTAGCAAGCCCACGTTCAAGACCTGAGTGCTGCCATGGGGTGGAGTGAGCTCCCGTCCTTCATTCCAGCTCCTAGAGATGTGAAAAGAGTCCCCAACTGGGCATTTTCCAGGCAATGGTGATGTCACCAGCTAATCTTTTTAACCCAGAAGTACCTCAGTTCTTCTGATACAAGTGCAATGCGGTGCGATACTTTAAAGAAAGTGTTCTGTAAAATGGTGGCCATCACTGAGAAATCTATTATCTGGTCTACAACCACATTTATCTCAACTAGGAAGGGAGACCAGCAACAGCAACAGTTCCCCTTCAGATGACCAGATAGGATGAGGTTTTTTGGCTTATCAATCCAGCTTTGGATGTGAATGCATCGATTGTAGACACTTGCTAACCTTGGATTTCAGGTAGAAGTCTATAAGGCAGTGTTTCTCAACCTCAGTGACTTTAAGATGCGTGGACGTCAAGTCCCAGAATTCCCCAACCAAAATTTTGGTACTTCAAGTCCCCACATCTTAAAGTTGAGATTGAGAGACACATCTTATAGAGTGGAAAATGTTCAAGCAACAGGATTAAAGTTCTTTTGGTTTTCTAAAAGATTATTTTTTTTCACTTGGCAACATCCAGGGATCACGTGAGTGTATTGAAGCTTCCAATTTATCACTTCAGCAAAAAATATTATCAGTAATAGGAAAAATGAGCACAAAACACCCTGCTCCCCCAAACCTAAGGCAGTTTTATACAGTTTTGACAGATGTGACAAAATACTGCACTGCCCTGTTCCAAAGGGTGGGACTCTAGCACCTCTCAATGTGTGTTTAAAAAACCTCGAAGGAAAAAAATAAGTGTACAAATACAAAATCAGTCCTTATAATGAGAATACAAAATTAGAACAACAATCCTCAAATCAAACTTCATTTTGGCATATCATTTTTATTTATTTATTTATTTTTGTCAATTGCTTACAAGATAATAGGTATAAGTAAAAACATAGTTATGAATACATGGATACATATAAGAAAAATAAAAAAGAAACAATAGTACAGGGACGGTAGGCATGTTGGTGCGCTTATGCACGCCCCCTGCAGACCTCTTAGGAAAGGGGTGAGGTCAATAGTAGACAGTCTGAGGTTAAAGTTTTGGGGTTTGGGGAAGAAACCAAAGAGTCAGATAGATTATTCCAGATGTTGACCACTCTGTTGCTGAAGTCGTATTTCCTGCAATCAAGTTTGGTGCGGTTTACCTTGAGTTTGTATCTATTTTGTGCTCTTGTATTGTTATGGTTGAAGCTGAAGTATTCATTGACAGGTAGGACATTGCAATATATAATTTTATATACTATATTTAGATCGCATCGAAGGCGGCATAGTTCTAGGTTTTCTAGGCCTGGAATTTCAAGTCTGATAGCGTAAGGTATTCTGCTATGAGTAGAGGAGTGGAGAACTCTTCTTGTGAAATATTTCTGGACTTTCTCAACTGTTAATATCAGATACCTAATGTGGGTTCTAGACTGATGAGCTGTATTCGAGTATTCGTCTAGCAAATGTTTTGTATGCTCTAGTTATTAGTGTAACATTACCAGAGAAAAAGCTACGTAAGATTAGGTTAACAACTCTTAACGCCTTTTTGGCTATGTAGTTACAGTGTGCTCTAGCACTTAGATCATTAGAGAATGAGTACTCCAAGATCCTTGATAGAGTTTGGATCATCAACAAGGTCTTGACTATTCAGCCTGTATTTTATTTTCTGTTTTTGGGTTTTTTTTTGCCAATATGTAGGACAGAGCATCATTCTAACAAACTTGGCATTATGATCTAGCTTTTGAATTTATCCCTCACCCTTCTAGGCTGTATTTCTCTCTCTAAGAGTGTTGTGAGATAAGCCATATTTATCCTGAGCTTTGTGGTTAAGTGAGGAGCCAAAACAGGGATGCACAACTATGAGTGGATTTGACTTCCTAATTCTTATAAGCAGCTGCTCTGAAATCTTGAAGTATCTGCTTGCAGTGAAATTTGATATATAAAAGATGATATATAAAAAGTTTTGATATATAAAAAATGGAATTGTTTCCGCTTTGGACTGGATTCCAGTAATGTGGTGTAGCCATCATCAATGCTGAGCATATTGTTACCTAGCATGACGTTACTAATTTGGGTAATCTGTAAGAAAACAACAAAGCTCACAGACCTCTCAAGGACCTCTCGTTTCAACTCATTGGTTGGTTGGGATATTGATTTTTAGGTTAAAAACAACCCCTCCTATTTATTTTAACGTGGAAGACATGGTTGTGAGGCCTCCTTGTTGACTTCCAAAGAAGGAGTTAATGAACACCCATAAGAACTAGATCAGGGGTCCCCAAACTTGGCAGCTATGCTAGCTGGAGAATTCTGGGAGTTGAAGTCCACAAGTCTTTAAAGTTGCCAAGTTTGGAGACTTCTGAACTAGATAATTGTGTTCTAGACATGTTATAGGGGAGAATAGTGATAGCTTCCTGTAATTGAGGAGTCATCTCGGAGTCCTGGGAGAAATTTTGAAATATTCTTAAATTTGCCCCTTAGGATATAAACTATTAATAGAATCTTTTCTTTCCATAGACTAGAATTCAGATCCCACATTTAAATTCTCCATCAGAGAGCTTTGCCAGTAATCTCACATCTGTGCAGTTTTCTAACTTTCTAACCAGAGAGAAATTCAAAGTAATAAATTTCATGTCTTTCTCCTCAAAGTAGAAATAAATCCATTGACCACATTTGGTCTTCTGGTCCTTTCTTTGACCCCCTTGAGCTTTCTATCACACCAACAATATTTCATGGCATAATGTTTCCCCTTCCTCTTCCTCTTCCTCTTCCTCCTCCTCTTCTTCCTCCTCTTCTTCCTCCTCCTCCTCCTCCTCCTCCTCCTCCATCTCTTTCATCTCCTTCCAGAAAGAAACAGAATAAGTGTATGAAATCACCTTCCACACACAAAATAATCCAGTTCAGATGTTTCATCCCTGTCCTTCCATAGATGTTGTGTCATCACAGTTATTCTAGTAGCTCCTGAATTCTGATTTTTTTTTAAAAAAAGAAAGAAGCGGATTCCTTTGTTTTATTTTCTTCTTTTCATGCTGTTCTGCCAGCATGGAACAAGATCTAATGTGGGGAGAACTTACATGTTCTCCATGGAGTTTAGAACTCTGTATGTGATCCATATGTTGCAGCTATGCTACGTTTTTTCTTGGTCTTTTGTTTAAATAAAAGCTGGTGTTCCAAATTGTTGTACAGTGTTATTACAGCCGAAAAGAATAAATTTAACTCATTCAGAGGATTGTGGGCTCTTTTTTTCATGCTGCCTGAGTCTTTGTTTTGATTATATAATTCATAAACTTTGACGCAAGCAAGCCCTTTCAAAGAACAACTGTAGAGTTTTTCTGGCTATCTCAGCTCTAAAGTTTTGAGTTTGTTTTCCCAAAAAATTAATGAACCAGTTGATGGTCCCAAAATGTGGAAGAACAAATAACATTTTTTTTTTATTTTAATGAACATTTATTTGACATACATTTAAAACAGACAAATCAATACATATATACATATACATATATAAATTTTACAGCATATATTGAGCAATGGTTTCTCTTTTCTTTAACTTTATCATTGACGTGATCTACCTTGTTAAAATAATCCTTCGTTCTTTTGATGTTACAGTTTCTCTACATCTTTTTTAATTAAATGCACGTCTGCTATCTTTTCAATAGCTTATCCAAATATGAGATATTACCTTTTTCTTAACCACTCATACCAAATATTCCATATTTCATAGTATTCACTATTTTGTTTGTTTTTCAACAATTTAGTTAGGCTATCCATCTCAGCATATTCATGTATTTTTTTAATTACCATATCATCTGAGGGGGTGAGGGATAGTTTCCAGTTCTGTGCGTATGTTATTCTAGCCGCAGTTATAATATGTAAAATTAGGTATTGGTATTTTTTCTCCATGTTTCTATCTTATCATGCTTAATAGGAAGATTTCGGGTTCAAGTTTTAATTTTTGTTTTGTTATATCTAAAATACAATTTCTAATATTTTTCCAGAATTTCTGAGCACATGGGCAAGTCCACCACATGTGGAAATATGTTCCTTGTACGTAATTGCATTTTCAACAATTGGGTGATAGGTTAGGGAACATCTTAGCTAGTCTCGCGGGAGGTAAATGCCAGCGATAAACCATTTTATATAGATTTTCTTTATACGAGACTGACATAGTTAATGTATAGTTTATTTGCCAGATGTGTTCCCATTTATCTAATTCAATACTATGGCCTAAGTTTTTAGACCAAATTGTCATAGATTCTGTAATTGTTTCTTCTTTTAGTTTATAATCCAGTTTATATATTTATATATTTTACTAATTGCTTTCTTTTCCTCTCCAAACCATATTTTGTCTAGTTCTTGTGGGATCATATTGAAGCCAAATTGTTCTTTATCTCTTTTATAGTGGGTTTGAATTTGTATGAAGGGCCACCATGCTATCTCTTTTCCTTGGATTTGTAACAAATACCAATTTCTATTTCTAGAATCTGCCAGTGTCATTGGAGGTCCTCTTTTGTGTCTGGTTAAGTTAGTTGATATATCATGATATGCTTTTTCTGTAGCAATCTAAGTTGGAAGACCTACAAAGAAGAGGGTTATTGGATAGTTTTCAAACTGGTGATTCATTCTTAAAGTTTAGCTGGAATCTTTCTTCTTCTTAAGTTGAATTAAAGAGTTCACCTGACATCTATCTTCTCAAAATTTGAAAAGTTTGGCACGTTAGCTTTGTTCTCTGAGACCCCAGAGAACATTATATTTATTTACACATTCAGTTTTGATGCCAACCAACTCTGGGCATCTCACCAGAAATGAAGAGCAACATAAAAAATAACAAAATGTAATACAGTAAACTGGATCAAATTATTTAAAAAATGACATAAATGTGTTGTGCATGTGCATGCATGACTTTGAGTGTTGATTTCTGGCAGTTGCCTCAACTAATTTCTTCAGAGGTTTTTGGGACATCAGTTTTGAAAGTGGTTTGCCCTTGCTTTCATAACGGGCTGAGAGAGAGTGATTGGCCTAAGGTCACCCAGCTGGGCTTCATCCCTAAGGCAAAGCTAGGACTCATTGTCTCCCAATTTCTAGCCTGGAGCCTTTAACCACTGTATCAAACTGGCTTTCAGAAAATAATTAAAGAAATTGCAATCAAAGCAACATATCAAAACATTAAAAATTATAACCAAGGGAGTTTCATCCACCTTACTCCAAGATCTGGGATAGAAGCCAAGTGTTGAAGGCTTCTTCTCTTGTACTTCAGTGAATTAGGAGGTATCTGTCTGAGCCACTTCTGAATATTATCTGTCTATTGTGGTTTAAAATCTGCTTCATCCGTTGTCATCCTGGCAACAGATCATACATATTTCTGTCAAGACCATCTTTCTTACACTCTTTACATCTTGAAAAATTCTGAGAAATCGGGTTCCCAATTTCTCTCCTCACAGATTTGGTATATATTCTTCAAAGGCTTTTAATGGTTCTACATTTGCTGTAGCTCTGACCACATTGATGCCACCTTCTTCAGTCTTCTTCTTAAGATAGAACTGATGGACCTTCAGCTGAGGACTTTGTTCTCAGTAATTTTCTGGTATTTATCTTAAGAGGAAGATCTGTGAAAAGATTATTCAGGAACAAAATAAAACATTGTTTCCTTCTTCTGTAGGGTCAACCAGGGCCAATCGGGAACCAAGGATCAATGGGCATTGAAGGCTTTACTGGACCAGAGGGAGTGAGAGGACTGAAAGGAGAGAGGGGTGTAACAGGACCTCCAGGTGCAGCTGGAATGAAGGGAGACAAGGTAAGTTCATACATGCTTTTAGGGTTCTCATATACCTTCAAAGTCAGCCCTGTTCTTTCCTTCTGCTATAATGGCAATCTTAAATTTTGCTGTGTCATTGGGGATACAAAACAATATTTAATATATCCAGGGTAATAAAATTACTGGAAGTTCACCAGTTATCCTATCTATATCTATCTATCTATTCTATCTATCATCTATCTTCTATCAACTGTCATCTCTTTATCTGTCTGTCTATCATCTATCTGTCCATCATCTATCTTCTATCATCTGCCATCTCTTTATCTGTCTATCTATCATCTATCTGTCCATCATTTATCTATCAATCTATCTTTCTATCTACCTGTCCATCATCTATCTATCTATCTATCTATCTATCTATCTATCTATCTATCTATCTATCTATCTATCTATCTATCTATCTATCTATCTATCTACACACAGACTATATTAGTGTGTGTATTTCACTAAAAGTCATTTCTTACAGTTGTGCAAAACATGTGCCACTTTCAGAGTGTCCATCAGAATCTGCCAGTAGAAGGCCAAGGTGCTCAGCATAGTTGCGCTTAGGACCTCCCAGTATTGTGTGTACAAGTGTGAACCTTTACCACAGTTGGAAAGCTATTTTAGCTGATAGTGTGACTCAAAAGGAAAGGAAGACTGTTCTATGTGTTTGCTTAACCAGAAACTCTTCATTAATGGGGCTTAGTTGAAGCACTGATCTCACTGTAGCTTACGGTACTGCTGGATTATGAATTGTTTTAAAGAGTTCACAGACTTTCTCTTATCACTTCATTTGGCATATCTGTAGCCCACCCATCCAGAGACCCTCAGAAAGCATCTGCATAGAGAGTTAGTCAGGGCTGAGAACCAACATGCAACTAAAATAATGCAAAAAGATTGTCTATAGCAAGTCCATCCTTGATTTTACTGTATACCTAATGTTCTAGGCTAGGATGCCTTATGAACTGGATTTAGAACTGTAAAGAACCGACTGGCACTTAACTATATTCCATTTATCTTTTTAGGGCCCAGTGGGTGTTCCTGGATTCCCTGGAATTTATGGAGTTCCGGTAAGTCTTTCTGGATTCCCCAGGACTTAAGTGTATCTCTTAATATGGCTTTTGGCCACCAACATTAAGTATGATTCCGAGTTTGAATTCAAATGCATGTTTTTATGGTCCTTGACTGTTTTTGGATAGTCCAACAAAAATGGCATGATGAAGGTGATCATATGAAGTTGGTAGGGCAGCTCTTCTGTTCTGCTCTAAGAGGATAATCTTTTGCTACTAGTTGAAGTAGAGCAAGGACCATTATACCTAATGAGTAACGCAGCTGGGCCGGACCATAGAATGAACATTGAGACTCCAAGAGACAGTGCACTCCAAATAGCCACACAATAGCAGGTGATTGGGGCTGTAACAAAAGCAGCCACATCAACATTAGGATCTGTTATGGGGAATTCCGGTTTGGGCTTCTTCGGCGATGGACCGAAATCGTGATTGCCACTGGAGTACCCCGAGTTGCCCGAATTCGGGGCTGAAGCCACCCTGTAGAGGTGGTGAAGAAGGGGGAGCCATCAGCAAGGTTGAGGAGAGCCGCATCTTTCCTCCTCGGCTGGCCATTACTCGCTTTCCCAAAGGTAGTTGCAGCAGTGGTCAGAAATGGCCACCTCAAAGAAGAACCCGACCGGACAAGATTGTGCAGGAGGAAGTTTAAAGGAGAAAGTTTGACTGACCGGGTTGAATGGAGAACATCTACTTAAGGTACCTGGAACCTGAATTTTAAAGAATAATATTATTCCTAAAAAAGATTTTAAGCAGCGAAAGAGAAAGGGAAAGGAAACGGAACTGGCTTTTTTTCCTCTCACATTGACAGTTTTAATTGACTTGGAACGTTAAGAAGAAGAGATTCAAATAAAACATTGATACTAATCCACTTTGACATTAATAGGGTATTTCTAGCTGAAAATAAGGTGTCAAGGGGATAAAGATTCTTGGATAATTTAAAATTTTTCTTTAAAAAAAAGAAAGAAAGCAGAGGAGGGAAAAAGGAAAAAAGAGGGTGGAATCTGGAAAATGGAGGAGACCACCTGGAACTTAAAAAAAAACTGACAGTGGAATTTTAACAAGGCTTGCAAAAGATACATTGTAGCTGAAACCTTGTTACAAGATTACAAAGCCCCTGGAAAGAGAAAGTGAGAAAAGAAGCAAGAAACAGTCTTGGATTATTAGATGATTCCTGGAACTTTGGGTGATGGATCCTAATGAAACAAAATAAAATCAATTGGGGATTGTTTAATTTTTTTTAAAATGGCATCACTCCTTGAAGAGTTAAAAGTGATACTTAAAGAACAAAAAGAAGAAGTACAAGAGGGAAGAGGATCTTTTGGTTTCGTATTTCAATTTTTAGAAATGGAGATCTTGAACTATGAAAAACAACAAGAAACAAGCTGGCAGAACAAGAAGGGCGGGACAACAAAGAAGCCATCTTTAATGACCAAGCAATTTTAAGCGGGGTAAAACAGGGAAAGGAGGGAAAGGGAGTTAAAAACTTTAAGCATTGAAGCAACAACCAAAAGAAGAGTAATTTGAAAAGTAATCATAATATCAGGAAGAAGCAGAAGGGAGGATCACAGAAGGAAGAATCCGATAGAAAAAGGAATAAAAAGGGGAGGGAGAAGAAGAGGGGAAGAGGGAAAGGAAAAGTAGCTACCAAGGACAGAAACAAGATATAGAGGTACAGGAAAAGCGTACAAGAATTAAAGGTATAAACCTATTTAAAAGACACAGAGACAATGGTTAAAATTTAACTTAAGGAGAGGATTCTGCAAGGGTGTATGCGATAGCACTGTTATATTAGAAATAGAAAAGGGTTAGAAAATATGTTAGATGATTAAAGTGATAGAAAAAATTCATATTGATGTGTAGTGGAATGTTTGTTAAGAGAATAAGGCTCTCAATGATTTAAAAAGAAAGTTTAAAAAAAACTGAAAAGGAACATGGAAAATTTTTATCAGTTGACAAGATGAACTTGAATAAGAATAATAACTTTATTGACTACTGTTAATAACTATTGTTCGGTTTTTTATTTAAAAACAGTAGTTTAGTTTAGTTTTATTTAATTTATATACCGCCCCCTCTCCCAATTTTTGGGACTCGGGGCCGTGTACAGCCAGGTTAAAAACAATACAAAAGATATAAAATTTAAAGACGGATTAAATCAATGGCTGACAGATTTCGAAAATGATAAAAATAATAAAATAATAAAAACAGGGTAAGTAAAATAACAAATTTAAAACCCACCAATATTACTAGGCCAGACTGGCTTGTTGGAAAAGATTTGTCTTCAATGCGCACCGGAAGGTTCGCAGGTCAGGGATAGTCTGCATCTCTGGGGGTAACTCATTCCAAAGGGAGGGTGCTCCCACAGAGAAGGCCCGCACCCTCGGGGTCGCCAGCCAGCATCGTCCAGCTGACGGCACCCCAAGGAGGCCCACCTTGTGAGAGCGCACAGGCTGACGGGAGGCCGATGGTGGCAGAAGGCAATCCCATAAGTACCCGGGTCCCAAGCCATGGTCCTTCTAAGGCCGCAGATAAGGATGCCTCCAGACATCAGAAGGCATTAGAAAGACAAATAGAAAGACATACAAGGGAGAGAGAAAGGGTTTCTTTGCCTCTCGATACATCTCCACAGACTCAGGTTCAAAACACACCGATATCCTTAGACTTACCCTTACCATCTCGCCCATCTGATATCACAGAATCTAGTCATTCACAGACCTCGAGAAGGGTTCCAGAAGCAACCTTCACACCGATGGCAACTGGCTTGAGACAGGAAGAAATTCTTCCAGAGGAGGTTCTGCAAGCATTAAAGTCATGGATGGAGCTGGCAATCAGCAGGGGAATCGCAGCTGGACTCCAACAATCTCTCAGGACCAGTCAGACTGTGACAATCAATCAATGCCATCCTTAGGCAGAACGGACCTTCATTATCCTCAGGTTCCTCCCCAAGGGGAGCCTTCTTTAATTTTCCATGCACCTTCCCAATATGGTCAGGAGGAGTGAGAAGGAGAGGATCATATGGACCAATTAGATACTATGTCCCTCCAAGATAGTGACGTTTCTCTGGATGACGAGTCCCTGGAAAGGGGCATGTCAGAGGACGAAGACATCAGGCCGGACCAACCTACTTTTACGGGTCTTTTTCATCCACAGCTTTTCAAATCCCTCCTATATAAGGCAAAAAACCGACAGCTCGGCTTGATAAGTCTCCCTCTGCTCAACAAGTGCCTCAAGAGCAGTCAGAAGATCTTGTTTTCTCCCAACCGGTTAATGAGGTCGAGGTCATTCCGGTTCCAAAAATGTTCTCAGATCTACTCCAAAAACAGTGGTCCTCCGTTTCAATGCATCCCTCGCCTACAAATTTTGATAAAAAAACTTTCAATCTAGCCCCAGATTTTTCAGAATACCTGAATATTCCAGTGGTAGATGACCCCATTGTTACATTGGCATCCTCATCAACTGTTCCACCAAATCAGAAGATGCTCTTAGAGTGGAGGATAAGAAAATTGAGATAACACTTAGAAAGGCGCATCAGTCTGATGCGTGGGCCATAAGGGCGGCTACTGCCACATCCTTTTTTACTAGAACTTCCCTCAGATGGCTCCACCACCTGAGGGACACTATCCCAAATTCCAACATCAGGGCGCATCAAAACATCGCCAAACTAACTGCTGCAGCAGAGTTTTCTGCAGATGCCACGTTTAATTCGGTAAAATTTTCGGCTCAGGCCATGGCTTCTCAGACTACGGCCCGTCGTCTACTTTGACTCAAGAATTGGCAAGCCGATTCTAAAAACAAATGGAAGCTGGCCTTTTCCCCAATTTTGAACAAAAAATTGTTTGGCGCTGCCTTAGATCCCCTACTGATTGAAACCAGGAACAAAAATAAAGTTCTTCCATCCTCCGTCATTCAGACTCCAGACCCTATCAGCCCTTTCGGAGAAGTTCCTTTCATCCCTATTATCAAAGTATGTTCCCCAATAGATTCCAGAAGGTCCCTGACTACAGGGGCGCCCAACAGTCAGAAGGTCCTGACTTCGGTAGACTTCATAGAGGGGGTCAGGGTAGGAGATCCTTCAGAGGTCCGGGTGGAAAAGGCTTCCGTCATCCAAGATAGTTCCAGGGAGACCGTCCCCATTGGGAGATGATTGAAACTTTTTGCAGATAGTTGGGATTCCACTACATCGGATTCCTGGGTCCGTGACACTATTAGGTTTGGTCTAGCTCCAGAATTTTCCTCCCCCACCCAAATTTCTTTATGCAATGCCCTCTCTCCAGGGATCCTATCAAGAGGAACCTGATGGAGGCAGCGATTAATCACCTGCTGGAAATTAAGGCCATCCAACCAGTAGCTTCAACAGGGCCAGGGGTTCTACTCTCTTCTTTTTGTAGTCCCCAAGAGTTCGGGGGAATGGAGGGCAATATTAGATCTAAAACGACTGAACCGTACTCTAGTTCAACGTAGATTCAAGATGAGTACGTTGCAATCCATTCTACTTGGGATAAGCGAAGGAGATTTTTTATCCTCCATAGATCTCATGGAGGCATATTTACACATTCCAATTCGGCCCTCGCACTTCAAATTTCTCAGATTCTGCTATAATAATAGACACTTTGAGTATTTCGCCTTACCCTTTGGATTGTCATCCACCCCAAGGACTTTTACAAGTGGTAAAAGTAGCAGTAGCTGTTCACTTACGGGGTTTTTCCATCAGACTACATTGCTACTTGGATGACATTCTGTTATTATCTTCTTCGCTTAGACAAGCGGAATCGGATTTGCAACTAACATTACGAATTCTTCAACAGCACGGTTTCTCAGTTGGGCAAAGAGCCACTTAGTCCCATCTACCCGTTTATCCCACTTAGCTGCGATAATTGACACAGTTGAGGGACAGGTGTTTCTATCCCCTGAAAGACTGGAGAGTATTAGGAAATTAGCTCAAAATGTCAGATCTCTGAAACAAGTTCCTCTGGCCGATTTGTCAAAACTGTTGGGAAAAATGATTTCCTCTATTTCTATTATTCCTTGGGCCCGTTTCCATGCCAGATCGTTTCAATGGTTCTTACTTCCTTATCAAAGATCAGGGAGAAGCAATTCCAGAGTCAGAGTGTTCGTTTCAACAAGAGTCCTTCTCTCACTTCATTGGTTGACCGTTCCGGCAATCAACAGAGGTTGTTTCCTGAAGGAGCCCCCCAGGTTCACCATTACCACAGACACCAGCCTGTCGGGAAGGGGGGCGCATTTATAGACCATCTCTCCCCAAATACTTTAAGGTGACAGGTGGCAGTCATTGCTTCGGTAGTGAGATGGGAAGGCTTACCATCTATTTCCCATCACCCACAAATAAAGAGTTTCCTAAAAGGCGCCATGAATCTATGCCCTCCGATGATTCATCGTTATCCCACCTGGGATCTTAATAAGGTACTTACAGCTCTGACTAGGAGCCCATTTGAACCCTTGAAAACTACGAGCCTCCGCTATCTTACTTACAAGGTGGTCTTTCTTGTAGCTGTCACATCAGCTCGACGCATCTCTGAAATAGCAGCCTTGTCAGTCCGCAAGGACCTCTGTATCTTTCATGCGGACAGAGTGGTATTTTATCCGGACCCCACATTCACCCCTAAGGTTAATTCGGCCTTTCATAGGGCACAGGAACTGATCCTCCCGAATTTCTGTCCCAGGCCGTCTTAGGGTCTAGAACACCAATGGCACAGTCTGGATATCCGCAGGGCTATCTGTATGTACCTCCACCGAACAGCTTCTTTCAGAAAAATGGAGGCCCTTTTTATATCCTTTCAACCGGCTACTCAGGGGCAGAAGGTATCTCCCTCGACTATTGGCAGATGGTTGAAGGCCACAATAGCCAAGGCGTACGAAACTCATTCATTACAGGTGCCCAGAGGTATCACGGCACATTCAACAAGGAGTGCGGCAACTTCAGCTGCCTGGGCTACCCAGGCTCCTATTCTCGAAATCTGTAGGGCGGCGACTTGGGTTTCCCCATCGCCTTTCATTAGGCATTACAAAATTGATACATTTGCTTCTGCTGAGGCCTCCTTTGGTAGGAGGGTGTTGCAACAAGTCCATTCAGACAAGGAGAGAGTCCCAAATCAGACGGAGACCCTCCCGTAGGACAGCCAAGCTTTGGTATGTCCCACTCTCTGGATGCTCGGAGCAGCTCAGTGGAGAAAGGGCGTTGGTACTTACCTGATACGCCCGTTCTCGGTGAGCTGCGACGAACATCCAGCCCCACCTGATTTCCGTCTATTAGTTCCTGCTCCGACCAACGATAATCTCCATAATGTTTTTCTGCAATTGACCAGAATGTCAATGGAGAGGACGGGGGTTCCATTGCCTCGTCTTCGGCAAAACTGGGGGACGCTAGGAAGGAGGCAAGGAGGGGCCACAGCATCCTACTAATTAAGCTCAGCCTATCAGACCAGAGAGACTAAGCACCTCCCACTCTCTGGATGCTCAGAGCAGCTCACTGAGAACAGGCGTATCAGGTAAGTACCAACGCCCTATCTGGGCACTTGGCATATGCCCTTCCCAGCCAGTTTTTTTCCCTTTTGTTGGAGGAAATAAGCCTGTTGGAGAAAACAGTGGTTTTTGTCTGTTCATGGATACATTTGCACCTTTCTTAGCTGTCTTACTATATAAAGTTCTCTGGATGGTTTACTAATGAACCAACATTAAAAAAATAAAGACAAAGCGGAAGACAAATTTCTAAATGTAAGCATCAACATCCATAAATCAACAAAAATGTTCCATCAGTCTGTCCTCATTTTTCCCTTTATTTTTGTTCCACAAAGTATTTATGTCATGCTTCAGTACTGTAATTATGCGTAGACACTTAGATTCATTTTATTTTACTATATGTGACCTTAGTTAATGGGACAGACAGTGGAAATTAGGAATCATTTTCTCCCCGCAGCAATTTAGTTGTGTTTTTTTAAATAATCACTCCTAACTAGAGCAGAAAATTGAAATATTTCAAGTTATGCCTTGTCTTCCTTCCTTCCTTCCTTCCTTCCTTCCTTCCTTCCTTCCTTCCTTCCTTCCTTCCTTCCTTCCTTCCTTCCTTCCTCCCTCCCTCCCTCCCTTCCTTCCTTCTTTTTCAATAGAACTAATAAACAACCACTAAAGCCAGCAACATAAAACTCAGCAAAGAAACAAATTGAACATGCAGATTTAATTTAGTTTAATTCAATCAGGTTGAGCAGAGAATTGGAGGCTTTCAAAACACATTCTGGCTGCCCTATCTGTTTTCATTCGTTCTTTCTCTCTTTCCTTTTCTTTTTTTCAAAGGAGACATTAATTTTCACCTCCCCACCCCAGCCCCTATTGCTTTATGTCATAATAACAATTAAGGACAAAAACTCTGGCTTAAAATACAAGAACAGAATGAGTTCAATATGCAGTTTTGAAACCCCAGAGAAACCCAGATTTAACCTAAAATTTCTTCAAAATACCTTGGCTGGGTTCAGATAATCTTTGACTTACGACCACAACTGAGCTCAAAATTTCTATTGGTAGGTGAGACATTTGTTAAGTGAGTTTTGCCCCATTTTATGACCTTTCTGTTGTTAAGTTAGTAACATAACTAGAGCCATAGTGGCACAATGGAGAATTGTTAGAATGCAGTATTGCAGACTGCTTCTGCCAACTGCCAGCGGTTTGATCCTCACCAGTTCAAGCTTGACTCACCCTTCCATCCTTCCAAGGTCAGCAAAAAGAGGGCTCAGATTGTTGTAGGCAATATGCTGACTTGGTAAATGGCTGTAAAGCACTATGAAGCGGTATATAAGTCTAAGTGCTACAATGTTGTTATAGTTATTAAATGAATCTGACTTCCCATTGACTTTGCTTCTCAGAAGATCGCAAAAGGAGATCACATGATCCCGGAACACTGCAACCATCATAAATACATGCCAGATATACCAAGCAGATGAATTTTGATCACATGACCATGGGGAGACTGCAACGGCCATTAGTGTGAAAAATCGGTCTAAGTCACTTTTTCAGCGCCATTGTAACTTTGAAGAGTCACTAAGTGAACTGTCGAGGATTACCTGTAGTAAAGATGTTACAGCAGGGGTCTTCAAACTTGACAGATTTAAGACTTGTGGACTTCAACTCCCAGAATTCCTCCTCCATCCAGGATAGCTCAGGAATTCTGGGAGTTGAAGTCCACAAGTTTTAAATCTTTTTCACAAGTTTGAAGACCCCTGCTTGCGTTACAGGAATGATAACCAGATGAGTTATCCCAAGCAGTGAATGTATGATCACAGTGGGGATGTGGGCATGGGCCTTGGTGGTGCAGGCTGTTAATCATCTAGCACTTAGCTCAATTGCCTGCAATTAGTGCAGGTTCGAATCCCACCAGGCTCAAGGTTGACTCAGCCTTCCATCCTCTCAGGGTAGGTAAATTGAGGACCCAAGATTGTTGGGGGCAATAAGCTGACTTTGTAAAAAATGCTGCTGGGGGGCCCAAAAAGCCCTAGTAATAAGCAGGCATATACAATGGAATGAAGTCTATTGCCGAGCACTTAGCATGGTGCTCCATAGACTGTAAGCCGCCCTGAGTCTCCGGAGAAGGGCGGCATATAAATGTAAATAAAAATAAATAAATAAAAATAAAAATGGTGGGAAGAGCCCCACAGGTTCAGGATGGCTGTACATGAATGGGTGGGAGGGAAAGAGGTCACCATAGGCCCTACCAAAGAAACTGCTCCCAGATGGACTTCATTTATTGTGTTGCTACAGCTGTTAGGAAAATCTTGTTTGTATAGGCCATCTCTCCTTGCATTTGTGGCTTGTTAACCACTGATGTCCCAGAAAAAGGGCCTGAAGGAACTTCCACTCCCCACCTGCCTGGCACATTCCCACTTTTCCCTCCCCAGCCCTCACCCCATCCCCATGTAGATGTTTAGCTTTTCCCACGGAAGGAGGTTGAGAAATTTGGAAGTTGAGATGCATCAGTCATAGCTTTTCAGCTGAAAATACAAGGCAGGCCGAATGGAAACATTTCAGGGAGCGATAGCATATGGACTGGCTTGTATCAGCTCATGCATGTACGGTTCAAAAGCAAACCAAACAAAACCGCAGGCTGTTTGAAAAGGAGGATCTGGCATGGACTCAAGAGGGGCCCTTTAATGTTCCTAATACACAAATTTGTGCCTTCCGATTCGGCTGATTTCTCTCTTCCTTAAGTACTGTGTCTGTCCTGTTTGGATTTACTTAGAAATAAGTTTCCTTCACTGGGAAAGAGCTTATATTTAGTTCAGCATACGTAGGATTTTGGTCTCGCACTTTGCAATTTAGATTATTACTGGTCCATCATCTTAAAGCTTGGAGTCTCCAAAGGTTCTCAAGAAGCTTGGTTTGGCCAAGAAATTCCCTCCAGAAATTACCAACCCTTTGTAGAGCAGGACAAGAAGCAATGGATGGAAACGAATCAAGGAGAGAAGCAACCTGGAATTAAGGAGCAATTTCCTGTATGAGAACAATTAATCAGTGAAACAGCTTACCTTCAGAAGTTGTGGATGTCCATCACTGGAGGTTTTGAAGAAAAGATTGGACAACCATTTGTCTGAAATGGCATAGGGTCTCCTGCTTGTGCAGGGGTTGGACTAGAAGACCTCTAAAGTCCCTTCCAACTCTGTTATTCTGTATGTGACAAAAATTAAAAGTTATTGAAGATACAGGGATTCATTTCAGCAACTGATGATGATGATGATGATGATGATGTTATCCATTCAATCATGTCCGACTTGGTGATTCTATGGGTCAGAACTCTCCCCCCATCTTCTAATCTTGCACTGCTTTGAGTTGTTCTTTGCAGTGGCTGGTGTCAGCTTTATTGGTGCATTTCAACAACTCATTCATTTCAAGCAACTACCGTCAAGTCTCCCTTTACTCATTCTTGATTCCTGGTGAAGTTACGAACATTTCAGTGTGAATATTTTTAGTTGCAATGCAGCCCTGAGGTTACTTGGGCCTCCTCCATCTAAATTCTCACCACCTAATATGTTAACCAAATGTAAATTAAATTTAGTTCTGGCCCCACATCTTCTTGGAGAGAAGTCAACACACCACTCAAAGGCCAGATCAGGTCTTTGCCTGAAAAAAAGTTGATCTGTCATAAGGGATTATAGTACTTTCCTTAACAGAAGACATTAAAACCCTGGGTGACTTACAGTTTTAGAAAAATAAAAAAAAAATCACACCAAGAAGTCACATAAGGGAAATATATAAACTGGTGATAATTTGAGAAATAAAACACTATATTTTTACTCCTACTATCATTGTGCTACAATTCTCATTATTGTTTGTCATTATTGATAATAGTCTAGTGGGCATTGAATTGTCAAACTAATGTAATTGTCAAACTTGCCAAGGTAGTCTAGGTCTTTTTTGGACTTCTCCTCCTCCTCCTCCTCATTATTATTATTATTATTTCTTTAGTGAGATTCACAGCCTTTGGGGCTGGTTGATAGCTCAACAGCTTGCGTCCTAACCAAGGACCTGGGTACTGTTAAGGTAGCATCGGAGGATATAAGCTGTTCCAAGTAGGGTGGGTTTTTGTAGAATCAGGGTATTCAAGTCTGATAAATTGAGACTAATAAATAATAAAAAAATATTTTTATTTTATTATTATTATTATTAGATAAACTCTAAAACAGAGTCTTGAAAGCACGTATTTCCTCTCTCACTTGTACAGTAGTGAATTAGGGTATAACCAATCTGATCTTCTTTCTCGCTCTTTCTATTTCCTGGACTTAGTGCGTATTTTGTAATTCTCATGGGACATTTACTCCAAGGTCATCTCTTTGGCTCTCTAACCTGAAGATAGAATAATAAGGATTGAAGCCCAAGACAGCCTTAGAAAATTGATGTAGGATTATTAGTGAAAATTAGTAAAGCGTTCCATGTTCAAAGCCTTTATTGTCATTGTACATCATGTATACAACGAAATTGGTTTAGCCTCTACTGGTGCAGTCCATACAAGAATACAAGACAACAAGAATAATATAAAAAATAATCCTTATATAAGTAGTTAGGGGTGAAAAACTAGTCATACGTTTCCGTATGTACCATATGGACTTAAAACCAAGTCCTGTTGCCTTTTGAAAAAGCACCTTTGGGACAACCATGACCTGGATGACTGAGAGTCTCCATAGACAATGAAGAGAGATGTACCATCAACTAGCATTAATCTTATACCCCGAAACTCCAAGCACCAAACTCGAGTATAGGAAAGAGGCTCCTGGATGTTTACAGGGATATGAAAGGAGAAGATAATTTCATCCATAAATCCTCTGTAGCCTTATCCAATTATCTGCTTAGGTTTGGGTCTGTTGGATTCTCTTTACAAAGGTATTTCTACCAGATTAGCTTGTCCCCAGGAGATATCTGCAGCCTTCTGGCTATAAAACTAAATACATAAATAAATGTATGAAGGACAGCATATGTTAGCTTTGAGTTGTCGTGGGTAAGCGCTTGTGTTTTATTACAAGATGCTTTGTTGACATAAAATACTACCAAGCCCCAAACAAGGAATTAATACAGAGATTTACAATGTATTTACATTTTTTTCCTTTATAGGATTAACTCTTCAGGCGGGGTGCACAAAGTCTATTCAGTTCAAGGGACAGACTAACTTGTGGTTGAATGGCAAGGATTGCATTCTATAAGTGGGGAACAACAGCTGATTTTCCATCTGATAAAAGTTTTAAAGACATTAATGAGTAATTCTTGGTACCAAACTCAGAAAGCACCAAGAATCCCTCATTTCAACCTTGAGCTACAAATATTTTGCTTTATTGATACATTAATGAGTGTTTTGCTGGTGCAAGACTTCCTTCCTTCCCTCTCTCTCTCCTGACTTCTTTCCTCTTTCTCTCCTGAATTCTACCCGATTCAGACCCATTCTGTGGAACCGGTTATTATGATTCTGCGCAGATTCCGGCCAATCATGCTCCTGGCTGGCCCCACCCCTCTCTGCCGTTCTGATGATCAGCTGTGCTTGGATCCCCCTCGCTGTCTTACTGCTTTGCTTCCCTGAGGCCCAGAAGGCACCAAAATGGAGTTGTGCCCCTCCCCCCAGGCTCCAATTTTTGCCTTCCTGGACCCCAGGGAAGCCTTCTGGGAGCAAAAATGCTCCCTCGAAGGCTTCCTTGAGGTCCAAAAGCCCCCCAAAATTGGGGGTACTGCAAAAAAAAAAGCCATGCCCACCAAGCCACATGACCATGCCTACCTAGTCACTCCCACCTAGCCATGCTCACAGAACTGGTTGTTTAAAAATTTGAATCCTACCCCTTTCCCTTCCTTCCTTCCTTCCTCCTCTCTTTCCTCCCCTCCCTCTCCCTCCCACCCTTCCTCCCTCTCTCCCTTCCTTCCTTCCTTCCTTCCCCTCCGTCATCATCATCACCACCTTTTTTGGGGGGGCAGTGCTCTTTGAATTGTTGCACATTAATTGTCCAGTCAAAGGAATTCCTTCCAGGTTTATTTTTAAAAGCGATACAACCATATTTTAAAGTGGTGGGCATATTTGGAAATATTAATTCATGCCAGGAGCTATTTTCCATAGTGAGTGTGACTGGTGGTTGAGTACCTTTCATTTTATAATTTTATACTATTTATTTTTAATCAGAAAAATCTTTTTTAAAATCAAGTTTGTTAGTCCATGATCATTACTTAAAATGATTTCAGTTCCAGGTCTGGCATTAGGCCTTTGCAATTAATTTGTGCTGACATTCACCCTCTAGATTTTCAAACTAAGATTCTTCCCTAAACAGATAGATCCGCCATTTAAGCTTCTTACGTGAAAAAGTTGTCTGGATAAAATGTTCTTCACTTGTTTTATGATGATGATGACATTTCAAAGGATAAAGAACAGTCAGAGTGCCCTAAATATTTGGATAAATTTGTTGGCATTTAATGGAGAAAGAATATACTTGGAGTTACTACAAACTTGGTGGTTCACTGGCCTCATAGATCAACCTTACAATATTTAGAAACACAATAAATCTTTTCAGTTTCTGTAACAGACCAAATATACAAATCATGCAAGGTGAGAATTCTCAAATAGTTGTCCCAAAGGTGCTTTTTCAAAAGGCAACTGGACTTCCTTGTTTTTTTCCTTGAAAATCTTTTGCTTCTCATCCAACGAAGCTTCTTCAGTTTCATTCTTCTTAGATGACAAGCAAAAGGCTGAATCTCAATTATCCTGTTCTTAGTAGAATTCCTGTCTGGTCCTGTATGTTCTCAACTGATAAATTCTAAATGTTCTTGAAAACTTCTTGAACTCCATTCTATTGAACTCTTTAGCCCCAACAGGAGACATCCCTGTTCACATAACTGTCTTCTCACCTTCTGTGAGTGGGATGGGGTGGTGGTTCAGAAGATTTATATAGTCTCCAAAGCACCTGAAGGCAGGACAAGAAACACTGGGTGGAAACTAATCAAGGAGAGAAGCAACCTAGAACTAAGGAGTATTTCCTGACAGTTAGAACAATTAATAAGTGGAACAACATGCCTCCAGAAGTTCTGGGTGCTCCAACACTGGAGGTTATTAAGAAAAGATTGGACAACCATGCTATAGGGTTTCCTGCCTCAGCAGAGGGTTGGACTAGAAGACCTCCAAGGTCCCTTCCAACTCTGTTATTCTGTTATTTGGTTGCATTAAGGGGATTTAAGGTTGCCCACAGAGCTCTGTGTTTTTGCACAGTGGCAAAAGACTAACTTGCCTCTTGGAAAAAATGCTATCAAAATCTCCGATCCCTGCAGATTCAGCTTAAACACACACCCTTCCTTCCTCATTTTGTTTTATAGTCAGAATTCAAAGCCACAATGCAAGCTTACTCTTGTAGAGCTATTTCTGCTGCCATCTGCTGTTTTGGTTTCAGAGAGTAGGGAAAACTGCACAGAAATGAAAGCACAGCCAGTTCATGTACAGATGTACAACCCTTTGTTAGGAACAGTTAATAAGAATGTGATTTTGTTAATTTTTCAATGGGATTTCATCCACTGGATCAGAGCCTCAAAACTGATTAAGTGTCTCAATAATCCAACATGTAGGGTTATCAGGCTGAGGCATGCAAATATAAACCAATGTACTTTGTGATAACTATTTACATGACTTTGCATTCTTTATAAAACGAGGAACTGATTGAAAATTATTTTAGCTTTTTTCCTCATGAAGATGATAACATTTGGAAGGATAAATAGCAGTCAGAGTGCCCTAAATATTGGGATAAGGTTGTTGGCATTTAATGAGGAGAAAAATACCTCTGGGGCTATTGCGAACTTGGGAGTTGACTGGGCTTATAAATAAGTACAAGAAACACAATAAATCTTTGCAGTTTCTATAGCTGAGCAAATGTGCAAAGCATGGGTATGCAGTAAATGTGTAAAAATGCACGTGTGGTATTATCAAGTTCAGGTATGCAACTATAAATGAATGTCCTCCTAGGCAAGGCCAATTCCATTCCCATGCAGTCTTTAAAAATTAAGAGGTGATTAGGAAATATTAATTTTTTTCTTCTTCTTCTTCTTTTCCTTGAACAGGGACACCCTGGTCAGCCAGGACACAGAGGTCTTCCTGGTTTAGATGGCTGTAATGGTACCATTGGAAGTCCTGGTACCCCTGGATCAGATGGATTCCCTGGTCCCCAAGGACCACCGGTATTTCTTGATGTAGTTTTTGTTATAGGTTGAGATAGGTGATTGGGAAAAAGATCTGGATACCTTAAACCAATGTTTCTCAACCTTGGCAGCTTTAAGATATCTGGACTTCAACTCCCAGAGTTGAAGTTCAGATGTCTTAAAGTTGCAGTTGAGAAACACTGTCTTAAATAGGTACAACTATGAATGGTTCTAAGGCCATTTACTGTATAACTGTTCCTAGAATAAAGTGGTAAAAAGATTTGAGGGAATCTAATTCTTTCCCTTTATTTAGCAAAAAGTCACAGATCTCTTATTGCATTACATCATGTCAACTCTTTCCTACCTTGAGAAGCAGATGATTATCTAGAGATACTTCATCAATGCCATCCTCTTTGGGAAGTCCAACTATGGCAGTGAGTAGATTTATGCATTATAGCAAGCCATAGTCCCAGCTATAAATAAGCAGCAGTATTCTAAGCCATGGTATGTGGTTGGTAGACTACAATAGCTAGATTTAAACAACAATAGCTGGATTTAAATTTGTTGAAACAAAATTTAAACAGGCTATCCTAAATTCCAGGTGTATTGTGGCTTAAAATGTTATCTGAACCATATACTAGTAGTACTTATTCAGAAATGTAAGTAGCTTAGCCTATCTTCAGGGGGCCAATACCATGATGGTCTTCCAAGAAACACGTCTGACATAACAGATGACATATAATGTTTTCAATGTATATCAAATTGGTTGGTTGGGTTCTGTTGAGTTGAGTTTGGTTGAGTTGGATTGGATGATTAGTTGATTATGTGCCATCAAGTTGATGTCACTTCCTGAAGATCCATCTAGATAGATTTTTCTCAATGACAATCTATTCCTTGCCCAGCCGCCCTGTTTAGGGTGACCCGCTCCCTTTTAGAGGTGGAAGCGCGGGAGGATCCCTTGCAGGGACGGGCTGAGGAGTTTTCTAGGTTTCTGCAGGACAAAATCGCTCAGATTCGGGACGAGCTGGACTCCGACTGGGCATCTCCGGGCGGGGGGGCGGGGGTGGATATCGGTGAGGTCAATTGGGTTGAGTTCGATCCTGTTACCGTGGAGGACGCGGACAGGATACTGGGGGGACTGAATGCCACCACCTGTTTGTTGGACCCGTGCCCCTCCTGGCTGGTCTTGGCCACTCGGGAGGTGACACGAGGCTGGTTCCAGGGTATTATAAACGCTTCCTTGAGAGAGGGGCTTTTACCCGCCGCCTTGAAGGAGGCGGTGGTGCGGCCCCTCCTCAAGAAACCGTCCCTGGACCCAGCATTATTATCAAATTATCGTCCTGTCTCCAACCTTCGCTTTGTTGCAAAGGTTGTAGAGAGTATGGTGGCACGTCAGTTCCCGCAGTACCTGGATGAAACGAGTTATCTTGACCCCCTCCAATCGGGCTTCAGGCCCGGGCACAGCACGGAGACGGCGTTGGTCGCGTTGGTGGATGATCTCTGGAGGGCTCGGGACAGAGGTTGTTCCTCTGTCCTGGTCCTGTTAGATCTCTCAGCGGCTTTTGATACTGTCGACCACAGTATCTTATTGCGGCGGTTGGGGGGGTTGGGGGTTGGAGGCACCGTGTTGCAGTGGTTCTCCTCCTTCCTCTCCGACCGTTCGCAATTTGTGTTGACAGGGGGGCAGAGATCGTCCCCAAGGCCCCTGCTTTGTGGGGTGCCTCAGGGGTCGGTGCTCTCGCCCCTGCTGTTCAACATTTATGTAAAGCCGCTGGGTGAGATCATCCGTGGCTTTGGGGTGGAGTTCCATCAGTACGCTGATGATACTCAGCTGTACATCTCCACCCCGGGCCACCCCAACGAAGCCGTCGAAGTGATGACCCGGTGCCTGGAGGCCGTGCGGGGTTGGATGGGTCGTAACAGGCTTCGTCTCAACCCGGCCAAAACCGAGTGGCTGTGGTTTCCTGCGCCCAGATACAGCCAGCTTGTTCCTTCGCTGGCCGTGGGGGGAGAGGTATTGACCCCCGTGGAAAGGGCGCGCAATTTGGGTGTCCTCCTGGATGTGCGGCTGTCTTTGGAAGAACATATTGCAGCCGTCGCCAGGGGGGCTTTTTATCAGATTCGTCTGATCCACCAGTTGCGGCCCTTTCTGTATCTGGGCGCACTTCGCACAGTCACTTCCGCCCTCGTTATCTCCCGCTTGGATTATTACAATGCTCTCTACATGGGGCTCCCCTTGAAGAGTCTCCGGAGGTTGCAGTTAGTTCAGAATGCAGCCGCACGGGTGATCGTGGGCGCCCCTCGGGGTGCGCACGTAACACCACTTCTCCGCAGGCTGCACTGGCTTCCTGTGGCCTTCCGGATTCGATTCAAGGTGGTACTGATGGTATTTAAAGTGCTCCATGGCTCGGGACCTGGGTACTTACGGGACCGCCTGCTGCCACCAACAACCTCCCGCCGCCCAGTACGCTCCCACAGGGTCGCCCTACTTGGGGTACCGCCACCTTATCGCTGGCAGCTGGCGGCCCCGAGGGTGCGTACTTTCTCTGTGGGAGCCCCCTCCCTGTGGAATGATCTCCCCCCGGAGATACGAGCCATGACAGATATCCTGACCTTCCGGCGCGCAGTTAAGACCCTATTTTTTAAACAGGCCGGCCTGGCCCAGTAAGGGTTTATGGGGTTTTAAATTCAATAAGGGTTTTTAAATTTTAATCTTATTTTTAAATTTATTTATCCCGGTTTTAAATGAATTATAGTCGGACGGGATGCAGCCATATTTGTATTTAATTTGGTTTTAAATTCTATTTAACTTGTATTCTATTTTTATGTGTTTATTAGGCTGTACACCGCCCCGAGTCCCTTTTGGGAGAGGGAGCAGTATAGAAATATGAAAATAAATAAATAAATAAATGAATGAATAAATAAATAAATAAATAAATAAATAAATAAATTCCTAAGTGGTCCTTCTGATCTTCCATCAGTGCATCCATCATCGCTGTAATAGAATGTATAGAATGCAAATGAATTCTAAATGCATTTCTTAGATTTTTAATTTCAGCTTCAGGACAACTAAGCTTTGAATTTACTATCTTTTTTATTTATTTTTGTTAAAGAGTATCTTTTGCTCTTGTTCTCTTAATTTCTATTTCCAGGGTCGTCCTGGTCCAAAAGGCCCCAAAGGTGAACCTTTCTATGCCCCAGGAATTTTTAAAGGAGTGAAGGTAAGAAATGTCCAGATAAAGGAACTGTAGCAGGAGGTCTGTCTAAGGCTCTAAGCAATTAAATTTGAAATTTTCATTTGGGAGGAAGAAGACAGCTTCAAAAAGGTTATGCCTGTTTTTGATAAATTGGCTTTAGAAATGGAAAAACTCCTTGCAGGTCATTGACCATTTGATTATTAGATTCCAGATTAACCATGGAAGCTAAGAATTTGAAAAATAATGCTTGATAAAAGGAGTCACTTTTTAAATTCAACACATGCAGACACCCCCTGAATGCCAGAAGAAGAAAGCAACCAACTTCCTATCTAACTTGGAAGTTTCCCAGATGTTCCAAACTAGAATCTGCCCAGATATCTGTGGAGATTCTCAGGCACCAGATCATGCTTGTCCCAAAACTGCTTTCTTTTCAAAGGCAACTGAACCTTCTTGGTTTGCTTGAAGACGTCAGAAGGCAAAACTGAAGAAGCTTTTTGGATGAGAAGCAAAACCTCTTCAAGCAAAACAAAAAAGTACTTTTGGGACAACCTGACCAGATGTTTTTAGCCACCAGTGGGATTCAAAAGGCTGGTGTGCCTTTGGTCTGATTGAGTTTTTTATCCTCTTAATTCATTTTCAATCAAATGGGTTTTTTTTGCTGCCAACATTTTGACTATCCCAACTAAGTCTAGAATCAAGACATTCTAGTAATCACTACAGAAATTGCATTTAAGTCTTTGATTGGGAAGCTATCTCTCTCCCACAATTTTTTTTTAAATTTCTCTTCGTCCCCCTAACCTTGGGTTGGAATAGTTGAGTTAAGGCTGACAGAAAAGTAACTTGTGTAATGTCTATATAGTGATCCCTATTTTTTTTAACAAGCAAATGCTTTCTATAATACATTTCCCTGCTAATCTATGTTTCATCTAAGTACTTGCTGTTTTTATGTTATTATTTAGGGAGAAAGAGGTCTTCCTGGCCTGGATGGTGCTTTTGTAAGTTCATTTCCCTTGTAATTTCTGTTTTTCTTCCCTGTGTATTGCATTATTTTTGGCAAAACTCAGTTAGTAAAGAGAAATAAAGTTTTGACTAATAATAGTGTTGAATATCCTTAGAAAACCTTAGTCCCAAATCTACGTCAGCCGTTGAAGCTTATTAGGTGACTTGGCTTGTCACAATCACAACTTACATTATAGACTTCTTATGAGGAGGGAAGTACACTTGGATCACCTTGGGAGGAAAATAAGCAAATGAGGTAGAGAAGGAGCGTTTTACTTTTCTTAACTGTTTAATCTTTACAAAACTTGCAGAACCACCCAAACTGTTTGCAAAGAGGAAATTCTACATTAGGAATACAGTCCAACGTTCCCCTGCAGAGTTCCACACTGTGTGTGGTAGAAGGACAAACAATAGCTTTCTTGTTAGAAGAGGAAGATACGAGTAAAACATGTGTCCAGTACAAGGCAAAAGGATGTCATGTGTGCCATGTCACCATGACATAAAATATCATATCTGTGGTACCTCTTGCCCTCACCACAGGTAGCCAGGAGGGAACTTTTGTTTATGACTAGCATTTTTCCTATTGTGGATTTTTCTAGAATTTCTGATTTAAGTCTGTTTGATCCTTTTGGAGGAATAGCTCCCAGAAATAGTTAGACAGAGAGGAAGGAGTGGATAGTTAGAAGGGGGATGAGATAGAGAGAGATAAGATGGATAAGCTAGAGAAATGGAAGAGAGAGACGTGGATGGATGAGATAGAGGGAGAGATAGAATGGGATGGATGGATGGATGGATGGATGGATGGATGGATGGATGGATAGATAGATAGATGAGAGGGGGGAGAAAGAGGATAGATGGATAAGATGGATGATAGATAAACAGACAGACAGACAAATATATCAGCTTCTGGTTGTCCAACTGCCTTCCATGAGAAAAATTCTTCAGCTCCCCAGCCTCTTATTCATTCCTTATGTAGGACTGGGTTTAGCTGAAAGAAAAGCCAATTGGATGGGAAAGGAAGATACAGGGAAAAATCAAGAGGGAAGGGGGGAAAAACCCCATAAAAATCAGTTTCCTACATCCAGAGCAAACCTTTTTCTTGGCTGACTTTTGGGCTTTTGCAAATAAACAGATATCCTGAAATTTATTTCTACTTTTCGCATCGTGTTTTTTATCCTGCGGGGGAGTTTTGAATCTTGCTCTTGGGATTCTACACTCCAGGAGACATCTCTTACTGTGGAAGTAATAAAACCAATAACAAGAGAGATGATAATAACAAGAGATAACAATACAGTACTGGTTTTGCATTTATATGTGATTATTGTGTTTATGACACTGTGATGAGTTTGGGTTACAAATCTGGCTGCAGGCACTGCATGAAGAGAGTCAATTCATTTGGGAATGAGCAGGACACGTGACCACTGAAGTTGCTTTCTTGCCTTTGTTCTCCTTCTCAACAGGGACCGAAAGGTTTTCCAGGTCAACCAGGGCCTGCTGGTCCCATCGGGCTACCTGGATTTCCGGTAAATCATCCTTTTTTTGTTATTAATTACATCCTGAATAATCTATCATTGTAGCTAGTTCAGAATATATGAAGTAGCTACTGTTATCTATAGTATTTAGAATCAGAATAGAGCTGGAAGGGGACCTTGGAGGTCTTCTAGTCCAGCCCCTTGCTCAAGCTGAGAATCTATACCATTTCAGACAAATGATGGTCCACTCTCTTCTTAAAAACTTCCAGTGATGGAGCCCCAACAATTTTTGAAGGCAAGTCGTTCCATGGGTTAATTGTCCTCACTGTTAGGAAGTTTCACCTTAATTTCAGGTTGTTTCTTGATTAGTTTCCATCCCTTGTTTCTTGTCCTGCCTTCTGGGGCTTTGGAAAATAAATTGACCCCCTCCTCTTTGTGGTATCCTCTCAAATCCTGGAATACTGCTATCATGTCACCCCTAGTCCTTCATTTCTCTAGACTAGCCAAATCCAAATCCTGCAACTGTTGTTCATATGTTTTAGTCTCCTGGCCTTTAATCATCTTAGTTGCTCTTCTTTGCACTTTTTCCAAAGTCTCAACATCTTTTTTGTAATGTGGTGACCAAAACTGGATGCAGTATTCCAGGTATGACCTTACTAAAGCTTTATAAAGTGGTAATACTTCACCTGATTTTGATTCTATGCCTCTGTTTATACAACCCAAGATTGTTTTAGCTTTTTTGGCTGCTGCCCTACACGGCTGACTCATGTTTAAGTGATTGTCCAGAAGGCTCCAAGGTCCCTTAATATTTATTTATATATAAATAATCCCGTCTCCCTCACAGAAGCAGAATGACAAGGTGGAAAAGGGTTTAACTCAACCCCCTTTGGCTTTTGATCTACTGCAGTTTGGGTGGGATTTCACATCTATTTGTTTAAATATTAATATAAGGGCATCAGCCCAAGATAAGAGGTAGGAGTGAGGAGTGCAAAGGAGGATTTGGCACAAGTCAGCTGCTCTCATTTATTACTGAATAATTCATCTATCTCTCTGCTTCCTAAAAAAAACGGCACTGTGAATAATCTTGGATATTCATTTGCCTTTCCCTTTTTAACAATGGCTCCCTCTTTTTATTTATTTGTTCCATCCATAAACTTGAAATTTGTTTTTTAAGTGCAACATCTGATTCATATTGTTTTCTTCCAATTTAGGGACCTCCAGGTTTCCCAGGACTCCCAGGATCTGTGGTAAGGGTGTTTGATTGATTCTCAGCATTTTACCGTCCATCAAATAAATAGTTCTGGTTTTTTTCCTGATGAACCTTAAGGCAACTTTTCTGCATTAAAGATGGACAGGATGTGCAAAGTCAGAATTTTGTTTGTATTGTTCTGTTTTGCTTGGTTGGGGAGGATGGAAATACAGGGAGTCCTCGACTTAACAACAGTTCGTTTAGTGACCTTTTGAAGTTACAACTTACTGAAAAAAGTGACTTTTCATACTTATGACCATTGTAGCACCCCCTATGGTCACGTGGTTTACATTTGGATGCTTGACAATACTTCATATTTAGTGTCCCGGGGTCACGTAATCCCCTTTTGCGACTTTTTGACAAGCAAAGTCAACGGGGGAAGCCAGATTCACTTAACAACTGGGTTACTAATTTAATAACTGCAGTGATTCACTTAATGAACTGTGGCAATATAAGTGATATAATGGGGCAAAACTCACTTAACAAATTTCTCACTTAGCAACAGAAATTCTAGGCTCAAGTGTGGCCATAAGTCGAGGACTGCCTATAGTTTTGGAATAGCTTATTCCTGGTATATTTCTAAATTATTTTCCACATTTGATTGCATGCAGAAGCTTCAGTTACGATGATTATAGATTATACTAGATATGAATCCACCAGATAGTTCTGAATGAATCCGGCACTTTGGACTATAGCTAGTTCTCAGCTTACAGCAGGGGGTCTTCAAACTTGACAGCTTTAAGACTTGTGGACTTCAACTCCCAGAATTCCTCTTCCAATCATGTTAGCTCAGGAATTCTGGCAGTTGAAGTCCATAAGTCTTAAACTTGCCAAGTTTGAAAACCCTTGGCTTACAGCCATTCATGAAATGACTGTTTAAAGCAGGGGTCTCCAACCTTGGCAACTTTAAGACTTTTGGACTTCAACTCACAGAATTCCTCAGCTTTGCTGGCTGAGGAACTTTCGGAGTTGAAGTCCACAAGTCTTAAAGTTGCCCAAGGTTGGAGACCCCTGCTTTAAAGCTACAACAGCACTCAAAAAGTTACAACTATTGGTTGCATTGCCTCAAGGTCATGTGATTACTGTTTGTGACCTTCTCAGCTGACTTCCAACCAGCAAAGTCTGGGAAGTTGGATTCACTTAACAGCCATATGATTCGCTTAACAACTACAGTGATTCAATTAAAAACCAGGGCCAAAAAAGGCATAAAATCAGATTTACAAGTGCTGACTAGCCACTCTACAACTCTATAACTGCTTTGATTAGCCACAGAAATGTTGGTCCGAATTGTCGTAATGAGGACTCCCTGAATTAAATCTTTCTCAAGGCCTAAGATTACAAAATATATATTTGTAGTATATGCATTACTCCAATTAATGCAGCTGCTTCTAACTAACGATATTCTGTCCATTCCTATTGTGTCCGAGTGCTTTTAATATGACATCAAACTAAAGAAATTAGTGTGAGAAAAGAGTAACATTTTAATATTTTGAACCCAAATAATTTAATTCCTCATCAACTCAGGTTAGATTACCAGAAGTAATACTAAACCATTTTTTTTCAAACAGTGAATGTTGATTATTTTTGGAAGACAGATATAAGAAAACTAGCTTTAATTCCATCGATCGTTTCTTTTGACTCCTGTTTGGATGTTTCTATGTTTCAATTGGACCATTTCTGGAAAATAAAAATTACAATGGTTTGGTATTTATTTTTGTTATTTTGCAGGGCAGTAGCGGTTTAGTTTTCCATGGAGAAACAGGAGAAAAAGTAAGTAGTTGTGTGTGTTTTGGTTTTGCAATGGGACACCAAATATCTTTTTCTCAGATCAGTGCAAGATTAAGAAGATTGTTAACTGTTTTTCTACACGTTGGCCATTTATTCAAGTTCTTGCTCTGAAAACATGTTGCATATCAAGAAGAAGATTGGGCAATGGAGAAGAGGCTAAGTTTTTTTCATTCTGTCACTGCTTGCAACATACAGTTTCCAAAATAGGTATCAACTTCCAAATGTTCTCCAGAAAAGCTTTATTTTCAACTCTTTTAGAAGTGATGGACATTAGAGCCCATCAAACTTTTTGTGGGAGACCATTCTAGAGAACCCGTTCAATTATAAACAATTCATCTAGGCTTCAGCTTCTTGACCTCCTGAAAGAGGGGGACAACCAGTTGCTTCTCCCAGCATGGCCAAAAGGGTTGGGTTGATTCCAGGGGTAGATGGAGTTCTTAAGTAACCAGGAACCAAGCCATAAAATGCTTTTTAGAGGAAAATCAGCACTTTAAATGGCATTAGGAAACTGAGAATCTAAGGCAAGACCTGAAAAATAGGTGTAACATGCACCCACCAGCATCCACCAGAATAGATCTGGGCCACTGCATTTTGTACTACCTAAAGTTTCTAGATAGCCTTTAAAGACAGTCCCTTGAAGAATGCATTGCAGGAGACTAGAGCAGTGTTTCTCTACCTCAGTATCTTTCAGATATGTGGACTTCAACTCTGCACACTTCAACTTCCAGAATTCCCTAACCAACAGATCTCAGAATTCCTAAGGTTGAGAAGACCTTATCTACAAGAGTGGTGATGAAGGCATGAGCCACCTAATCAGTCTTTAAGATGACTTTCTTATATCTAATTTATTTATTTGTTGAATTTCTATAGCTGTCCATCTCAGTCAATGACTTTGGGAGGCTTACAATTCAAAAAATATATTACGATTAAAAATACTGATAAATGTTTATTTTCCAACTAGGGAGATGTGGGCCTGCCAGGACCAGCAGGACCTCCATCGTCCACAGGGACAGAAGAATTTGTTGGGTTGACCAAAGGACAGCAAGGAGCAAAGGTTTGTTCTTAACAATTGATAAACTCTGAATGAAATAGTTTTTAAAAGGATGCTAAAAGTCAGACTTGATTTCTCACAGTTTCATCAACAAATTAGGTGTTTTTGGCAATAGTATAGAAAAGGTTGGGCATAAGCTTCTTCAGGCACTTTTTTCAATTTTCCAATTCACAGTTGCCTATCCTTCCTATCAAGGACAAGTATAGTACATATTTTAATTATTTTAATTTAATTTTTCCCCAGTTTCCTCACATTTTGTAAATATTACGATGTGGCTCTGTGAACTACACCCTAGCTATAGTAAAATGAACATCCAGGGAAATGTATGGAAAACTGCATATGTTAGAAGAAAATATAAACACACACTCAGAGAAATATGTGACAAAAAACCCACAAATGTTCCTGCTAGCTTTTCAGCCCAATATTTGCAAATTTACACAGAAAGAGATTAGAAAATGTGTTTCAGAAAGTATGAAAGTTGAAGCTATCAAACCAATTAATTTATTATGATATAAGTTTTGGCAGGCTAAGGTCTGTTTTGTTTTTTGAAGCAGACTCTAATCTAGGAAAACATTCATATGCCTGGATACATTTGTCATTCAGTAATGGAATAAATTGATGTGTAGGTGTGGTATGGAATGTCTGTTCCTGGAAAATTTAATATGTTGTGGCTTAAATGAAATTACTCTTGACTTTCTTGTAACTTTGATACTGTAGTGATTTTGGCTGTTATTTAAAAGATAGCACAATTAATTAATTGGAAATTCAGAGTCAGATCCTAGATTAACTCCTTGGTGAATCAGTAAACTTAACACATTCTTCTTTGTTAACAAAATGTAGGAATTTGCTGACGAATTTAAGCATATCCTCCCAACCTTGGACAAATTATTGTCCAATCTTTTCCCTGGGAAAAAGCAAAGATAAGAGAACGCAGCATAAACCTTCCAACAATTAAAATGATTTTCAGTCTGTTTAGAAAAGTGATTATTCTCCCTTTCAAAAGCCCAGGAGAAAAATGCAATTTAAGCCAGTCTTGGACAATTCTTCATTTCAGTAAATGATTAACTCGTTTGAGGTCTAATTTCTGCAGAGTTTGATCAATTATTTCCAACACTGTTTTCCCCACCCCAAAGAATCCTGAACTCTTGAAAGAGCAGAACTCTTGAATGTTTGTTTCTGAGAATGTCAACTTTCCCGAGACAAGAGGCAATCAAAAGGATGCCCAAGGTTGTAATCATTACCATGGAAATGTTGATATACCAAACTGTTTTTCAGCTAAATCTCTAGGTCGTGAAATTCTGCTTACCCAGGTGGAAGATGTAATCTCTTAAAAAAACAAATAGCGGCACTCAGATGGTAGCTTTTGATTTGTACCATGTACAATGTGTCCACTTGCTCAGTTGTCTTAAATTAACCAATATCAGTTCTTTGACTTCGTCAAGTTGTTTTGGATATACGTAATTGCAAACCACATTTTATCTTTCCCAGCAGAGTGCAAGAGAACTTTTTTGCTTCAGTATTAGATAACAGAAGAACAGAATTGGAAGGGACCTTGGAGGTCTTGTGGTCCAACCCTCTGCCCAAGGCAAGAAACCTTAAATCATTCTGGACAAATGGTTGTCCAATCTTTTCTTGAAATCCTCCAGTGATGGAACATCCATAACCTCTAGAGGCAAGCATGCCAGTGGTTAATTATTCTCACTATCAGGAAATTCCTCCTTATTTCTAAGTTGGCTCTCTCTCCTTGCATCCACTGCTTCTTGTCCTGCCTTCAGGTGTTTTGGAGAATAGATTAATCCCCTTCTTCTTTGTGGCAGTCTCTCGAATATTGGAAGACTGCCCTTAGTCCTTCTTTTCACTAGACAAGCCATGCCCAATTCCTGCAACCATTTTTCATATGTTTTAGCTTCCAGCTCCCTAATCATCTTTGTTTCACTTCTCTGCACTCTTTCCAGAGTCTGAACATCTTTTTTATATTGATGACCAAAACTGGATGCAGTATTCCAAGAACTGAAAGGACCTTGGAGGTCTTGCAGTCCAACCCTCTGCCCAAGGCAGGAGACCTTCTATTATTTTGGACAAATTATTGTCCAATCTTTTCTTGAAACTCTATAGTGATGGAACATCCACAACCTCTGGAAGAAAGCCATTTTCCACTGGTTAATTTATTGTCAGTAAATTTCTCTTTATTTCTAAGTTGGCTCTTTCCTTGATTGGTTTCCATCCAATGCTTCTTGTGCTTCCTTCAGGTGGTTTGGAGAATAGGTTGACCCCTACCTTCTTTGTGGCAGTTCCTTAGATATTGGAACACTGCTATCGTGTCACCCCTAGTCCTTCTTTTCATTAACTTTATTCATGTTTTTTGGGAAACTGATTCTCCTCACCCAAATTATCTGTATTAGAGTTCCACGGCTGATGCCAATGCAGAATATAGGAATGTCCTGTTTTCCAAGCTCAGCAAACTGATTTGTCTTAACAATTTTGAAATAAGGTAACTTCAAGCTATATGTTAATCAGATGACTCAATATAAATTGACAGTGATGGTTAACCATGGTTTAGAATTTGGATGTCAATATGTCTATCTACAGGATAAATGAATATACCTGAAAATGAATGTTCAAACCTAGATCTTTCAGTACTGAGTAGTGATACATTACCGAGTGTTTTGCTTTTGTACTTTTTGTTTCAGGGAGTTCCTGGCGTCAAAGGAATTCCAGGCCCACCAGGAGGTCCTGGACGTCAGGTAAGATGTTTCATCCAACCTTCGTTGACCTCTCTCCCTTTGAAGAGGTTGGAAGTGGCACATAGTTCAGAACAAACCCCACCCCAACCAAGGAACCCATCTAGAATGAAGCCATGTTTGATAAACATAGAAGCAAAAGGGTCCCCATTCTTCTTCTGAACATGTGGAAGAAGGAGAAAGAACAGAACCTGAGCATCTTCCCCATCAAACATTTGTCTTCTCCTTCTTCCCATCATCCCGTCATTGTCTGAGTATGAGCATGGTTTCCACACAAGGATAATAAGCCTTTGTAATGAGTCCTACAGTATTGGTGTATTTTCATTGCAATAATGGAAGCATATATTGCTGGCTTGTTTCTGTTTTTTGTTACATGTAAACAAATTCCCTCTAATGTAAATTGGAATTTTTGACAAATGCTTCTCGTTCAGAAGGATGGTTTCAATGACAGCTCACATAGGCAGAAGTTTTTATTACAGCTTCTTAGCATCTGGCACAATGACCGTTTCCCCCCCTACCCTCCACCCCCACCTCCTCTGGTCCCTTCTTGGGTGGTGGCAATGAATTTACTACCACCATGAAACATTTGCAAATGATGCTGCTGTCTTTGTAATCTAAGAAAAGAGTGTTTTAGGAAACTTTGCAACCATGGAGTAAATTGTTTACTAATTGTGTCATTAAATTGCTTGCGGGCAGCCTCTTCTCCAAATAAGAGGTGCATAACTAGGGGGTTTCTGTCCATGGTTGGATATTCCAGAGATGTTCGTTGATGTCTAAGGGAGACGCGTGATTTTTAATGTTACCTTTGAGTGAGTCATAATGCAGAAAATTCATTTTAAAAACGGAGTTGCAGAACAAACTGTACAGCGATGTCAGCAGGGGTGTGGCTTACAGATCCCCTGAGCAATTCATGCTTATAGATAAAACCTTACTTGAACTTATTTTGAACATACTGTAAATGATGAAACATGCTAAATAAAGGCATTGATTGTATGTAAATCCGCCACAAATTATCACAGACTCTTTCTGTGTGCGCATATTTTTATTTACCAGTGAAGTATAATAACGGAACAATATGAAATGTATTGATATTGCAAGGGAAAAAATATATGCATTTCAGTGATTAAAATAAACTGAAAATAAGGGACTGGATGAAACCTAGGAAAAAGAAAAATGAAAAAAAAAAGATCCATGGTATTAAATAAAATTAATTCAGGCCTTAAACATACATCTGTTAAGTGTAAGTGTTAAATATAGACTATGTTGAGTCATATTGCTTCATCTTTTTATTTATTTTTTGACTACTATGGAGGCAATTTGGCATTGATTACATGAAAATACTTTTATGAATAGGGGGCATGATGGATCAGGAGTTAAAGACACTGAACTTGTAAGCTAGAGAGCTGACAGTCCGAATTTGATCCCCAAGCTTCTCACAATGGAGTATGCTCCCATTACTTGCCCCAGCTCCTGACCACCTAACACAGGGGTCACCAAACTTGGCAACTTTAACACTTATGGACTTCAACTCCCAGAATTCTCCAGCCAGCTGGCTGGCAAATTCTTGGAATTGAAGTCCACAAGTCTTAAAGTTGCCAAGTTTGGGGACTCCTGACCTAACAGCTTGAAAATATGCAAATGCAAGTAGATAAATAGGTACCACTTTAGTGGGAAAGTAACATTGGCATATAGTCATGCTGGCTACATGGCCATGAAAATGTCCCTGGACAACACTTCCCTCAGCCAAGAAATGAGATGAGCACATTGCTCTAGAGGTGGATATAACTGGACAGGGAAACCTTTATCTTTACTTTTTCCTTTCTGAAGAAGCATCAATGGTTACTATTCTTTTCTTTTTTTTAATGAAATAAAGATACGCTCGTTAACTAATACAACACTATAAGGATGTTTTAAAAATTGGGAAAAAAACCTGATATCGTGAATCAATTCTTTAATGTTTAGAGCATGGATTTGTTCCACTTGCATAAAATAATATATTTTGCTGACTCCTCAGGCTTGGAAAAGCTACAGTTCTTTCTAAATATGTCAAGTTTAATATTTAGGGAATATTATATTCAATATTATATTTACATCATACAATAGATAATGTATTGACTTACGGAATTCAAGACTACGAGATATTACGATGTCCATAAGTTTGGGCAGTTTTGAAAAAGTTCAGTAATATTGACAGATTAAGCCTTGTAGCAGTTATGGCAGATATTTAAAACTTTGAGACAATAACCTTTTTGATATCCATTGTTGAAAAGTGTGACAAGAAAAGGCAATTTGCTCTTGACTTACGAATCCAACTTGTGGGTTTCTAAGAAGTATCTCATTAAACTATAGTAGAATATTGGATGCTAAATCCTGGTGCAGAATAGCAATCCCTTATCTTCCCATAATCCACTACAATCTGATGCTGGTACAGGTGGCTTCAATCGCACAAGAGATCTGAGTAAATCATATAAAATGCAATGTGCATTATCTTATTCTGATAATCAACGTAGTCTGATCCAACCATGTGAATGGATTGGGTAAATAAGTTTGAGTTGATTCAGATCTTTTGTTGAACTGCTAAATTAAGTCAGTTGGACTTAAATGTTTGAGCTGATTCAGACAAAGCTATATATGCACACATCTGACACTCCTGTTCATTATTTTGCACAATCATTTTTTATCCCCATCTAGTCCTTTCATCC
>CM042841.1:6890776-6916049 GCA_023653725.1 Bungarus multicinctus
TTAAGATGACCGTAGTCCTTCTTTCAATGACAAGCCATGCCCAATTCCTGCAAACATTTTCATATGTTTAGCTGCCAGCTTCCTAATATCTTTGTTTCACTTCTCTGCATCTTTCCAGAGCTGAACTCGTTGTTGATATTGATGACCAAAACGGGATGTAGTTTCCAAGAACTGAAGGACCTGGGGCTTGCAGTCCAACCCTTGCCCAGGAATGGAGACCTTCTATATTTTGACAAATTATGTAGATCTTTTCTGAACTCTATAGTGATGGACATCCACAACCTTGGAAGAAAGCCATTCAACTGGTAATAGTGTCAGTAACTTTATCTTTATTTCTAAGTGGCAGCTTTCTGATTGGGTTTCCATCCAATGCTTTGTGCTCCTTCAGGGGGGTTTGAGACTAGGTGACCCATACCTTCTTGTGGCAGGTCCTTAGATATTGGAACCTGCTATCGTGTCACCCCTAGTCCTTCTTCATTAACTTTATTCAGGTTTTTTGGGACAACTGATGCTCCTCACCCAAATATCGTATTAGAGTTCCACGGCTGATGCCAAGCGAATTAGGAATGTCCTGTTTCCAAGATCAGCACACTGATTTGTCTTAACATTTTGAAATAAGGTACTTCAAGCTATATGTTTAATCAGATGGACTCAATAAACTGACAGTGATGGTAAACCATGGTTTAGAACTTGGGATGTCAATATGTCTATCTACAGGATAAATGAATATACCTGGAAAATGAATGTTCAAACTAGATCTTCAGTACTGAGTAGTGATACATTACCGAGTGTTTGCTTTTGGTACTTTTGTTTCAGGAGTTCCTGGCGTCAAAGGAATTCCAGGCCCACAGGAGCCTGGACGTCAGGTAAGATGTTTCATCAACCTTCGTTGACCTCTCTCCCTTTGAAGAGGTTGGAAGTGGGCAATAGGTTCAGAACAAACCCCACCCAACCAAGGAACCCATCTAGAATGAAGCCATGTTTGATAAACATAGACGCAAAAGGGTCCCCATCTCTTCTGAACTGTGGAAGAAGGAGAAAGAACAGAACCTGAGCATCTTACCCATCAAACATTGTCTTCCTTCTTCCATCATCCGTCATTGTTGAGTATGAGCATGGTTTCCACACAAGGATAATAAGCCTTTGGTAATGAGGCTCATACAGTATTGGGTATTCTTCATTGCAATAATGGAAGCATATATTGCTGCTTGCCTATGTTTCTGTTTTTGTTACATGGAAACAAATCCCCTATAAGTAAATTGGAATTTTTGACAACTGCTTCCGTCTCAGAAGGATGGTTTCAATGACAGCTCACATAGGCAGAAGTTTTTATTACAGCTTCGTAGCATCTGGCACAATGATCCGTTTCCCCCCCTACCTCCACCCCCACCTCCTCTGGTCCCTTCCGATGGGTGGTGGCAATGAATTACTACCACCATGAACATTTGCAAATGATGCTGCTGTCTTTGTAATCTAAGAAAAGAGTGTTTTAGGAAACTTGCAACCATGGAGTAAATTGTTTACTAATTGTGTCATAAATTTGCTTGCGGGCAGCCTCGCTCCAAATAAGAGGGTGCATAACTAGGGGGTTTCTGTCCATGGTTGGAATTCCAGAGATGTTCGTTGATGTCTAAGGGAGACGCGTGATTTTTAATGTTACTTGAGTGAGTCATAATGAGAAAATTCATTTTAACAAACGGAGTTGCAGCAACAAACTGTACAGCGATGTAGCAGGGGTGTGGATTACAGATCCCCGAGCAATTCATGCTTATAGATAAAAACCTACTTGAAATTATTTGAAATACTGTAAATGATGACATGGATAAAGGCATTGATTGTATGTAAATCCGCCACAAATTATCACAGACTCTTTCTGTGTGCGCATATTTTTATTTACCAGTGAAGTATAATAACGGAACAATATGAAATGTATGATATTTGCAAGGGAAAAATATATGCATTTCAGTGACTAAAATAAACTGAAAATAAGGGACTGGATGAAACCTAGAAAAAAGAAAAAATGAAAAAAAAAAGATCCATGGTATTAAATAAATTAATTCAGGCCTTAAACATACATCTGTTAAGTGTAAGTGTTAAATATAGACTATGTTGAGTCATATTGCTTCATCTTTTATTTATTTTTTGACTACTATGGAGGCAATTTGGCATTGATTACATGAAAATACTTTTATGAATAGGGGGCATGATGGATCAGGAGTTAAAGACACTGAACTTGTAAGCTAGAGAGCTGACAGTCCGAATTTGATCCCAAGCTTCTCACAATGGAGTATGCTCCCATTACTTGCCCCAGCTCCTGACCACCTAACACAGGGGTCACCAACTTGGCAACTTTAACACTTATGGACTTCAACTCCCAGAATTCTCCAGCCAGCTGGCTGGCAAATTCTTGGAATTGAAGTCCACAAGTCTTAAAGTTGCCAAGTTTGGGGACTCCTGACCTAACAGCTTGAAATATGCAATGCAGGTAGATAAATAGGTACCCACTTTAGTGGGAAAGTACATGGCATATAGTCATGCTGGCTACATGGCCATGAAAATGTCCCTGGACAACACCTTCCCTCAGCCAAGAAATGAGATGAGCACATTGCTCTAGAGGTGGATTATAACTGGGACAGGGAAACCTTTATCTTACTTTTTCCTTTTGAAGAAGCATCAATGGTTACTATTCTTTTCTTTTTTTTAATGAAATAAAGATACGCTCGTTACTAATACAACCACTATAAGGATGTTTTAAAAATTGTGGGAAAAAAAACCTGATTCTCGTGAATCAATTCTTTAATGTTTAGAGCATGGATTTGTTCCACTTGCATAAATAATATATTTTGCTGACTCTCAGGCTTGGAAAAGCTACAGTTCTTTCTAAATATGTCAAGTTATATTTAGGGAATATTATATTCAATATATATTTACATCATACAATAGATAATGTATTGACTTACGGAATTCAAGACTACGAGATATTACGATGTCCATAGTTTGGGCAGTTTTGAAAAAGTTCAGTAATATTGACAGATTAAGCCTTGTAGCAGTTATGGCAGATATTTAAAACTTTGAGACAATAACCTTTTTGATATCCATTGTTGAAAAGTGTGACAAGAAAGGCAATTTGCTCTTGACTTACGAATCCAACTTGTGGGTTTCTAAGAAGTATCTCATTAAACTATAGTAGAATATTGGATGCTAAATCCTGGTGCAGAATAGCAATCCCTTATCTTCCCATAATCCACTACAATCTGATGCTGGTACAGGTGGCTTCAATCGCACAAGAGATCTGAGTAAATCATATAAAATGCAATGTGCATTATCTTATTCTGATAATCAACGTAGTCTGATCCAACCATGTGAATGGATTGGGTAAATAAGTTTGAGTTGATTCAGATCTTTTGTTGAACTGCTAAATTAAGTCAGTTGGACTTAAATGTTTGAGCTGATTCAGACAAAGCTATATATGCACACATCTGACACTCCTGTTCATTATTTTGCACAATCATTTTTTATCCCCATCTAGTCCTTTCATCCTAAACATGGTTTCTGCTGACATATTTATGCCTCTGGGAGAACTATGGGAGATGTGGTTTTCAGCATCAGACTGCAAAGCAGAGAGCTCTGGCATCCAACTGCTTGGTAGGAAAGTGTAAGTCTGCACAAAGACATGGAATGATCAACCTTATCCTTATTCTTTTTCTTTTTTGTGTGTGTTTTGTTTAGGGTTTCTGGGACTTTGGAGAAAAGGGAGAAAAAGGTATCCCCGGTTTACCAGGACCCAGGGTAAGAAGCTTCACAAAATCTTGCTCTCTGGAAAATATTTGTACAGGCAATCCTCCACTAATGACTAATTGCTTAGCAAAGATACGGCAGACTCCCCAAAAGGCTTGGGGACTAAGGCTTAGAGCATATCAAAGCCCAGTGGAGGAACCTGTAGATGTCAAACTGGAGCACATACTCAACAGCACATTGGATTTCCTTTCATTTTAGGGAGACATGGGACTGAGTGGACCTTATGGAAACATAGGCAGAAAGGTATGTTGTGTGGTCAAATGCATCTTTATTCATCTAGCAGATGATGCCACAGGGGGCATTTTCTGGTGAGATCCTGCAGAACATTTTGGAACCATATGTCTAGTTTGATATGGGAGATCCTGGATCTTGATCCTTTAAAGGAGAAGCTATTTTATCAAGACTTTGGGTAGACAGTTGGACTCTTAATTATTTGCAAGTTTCAAAAGGCAGTTGAGACCGTTTAATTATTTTCCTGGACCTTTGGAATGTAAAGGCATTGTAGAGCACATGTTTAGGCGATTTGGGTTTTTAATTTGATTGGTGATTCGATTTGCTCCTCTATGAGCATGCAGTGTTACTGTAAACAAGAGGCTATGCAGAGTTTTTCATTAGAATTGGCTTGTTTGCTTGCTTGCTGCTGAAAGGTGTTATGCAGTGTGCAGAATACATTATTTTTCAAGAAATAAATAAAGAAGAAAACAAGGAGGAAACCTCCGTGTTCCTCTCATTCTCATTCAATGAACAATCTTTCATTGTTATTCAGGGAGTTCCGGGCAAATCAGGATTTCCTGGTTGGGATGGCTCTCCAGGTGGAAAGGTAAAAACCCCTCCCCCCAAAGAAAAATTGACCAGGTAGCTCAAATATTGTAGCTGTAGACAAGACAGGGAAATAGAACAAAGGTAACTGTGGCTGGGCAGGCCTTTCTCTTTTTTAAAAAAATAATGTTTTTTCTTTTTTCTTTTTATTTTATTCACAATTTTAAAATGCAAACACCAAGGAACAAAAATACAAAAACCAAACTAAACAAGAGATTTCAAAGGGGAATAAAACACCTACACGTAGATTTCCTCCCAGCTGAATATTGGTAAATATATTTCAAGAATGATAGTTTCCCCCTCTTGCAAAACAAGCCCACAAATTATGAACTTCTGTAACTCTGTTTACCCAATCAAGTCCTTTCCTGATCTGTCACTTCTTCACTTTAGATAGACCTGGAAAGAAGACATTGAAATAAGGATCTTATGAATGTGTTTCTAAGGAACTTCCAATATAGTAAGGCTCAAACAGGGATGTTTCTTGATTCAAAATAGCTAAAAAGTAATATTTTCTTTTTTCTTTTTAAAGAACAGTTCTAGCCAAGCTTTGTCCCTGAGAGATTCTGTATTACAGAGATTTTTATTTTATTTTTGTGCGTACAATCATTCAACCATTGCCACCCACCCACTTTGTATTTGTGCCATACTTCCCAAGTTACACTTTGGATGAAGCAGAAGCCTTTTGACAAAATTGTGAAGCTCTTGTGTTTTCTGTTTCTTGCTTTCAGGGTGAATTTGGAGATGTAGGTCTACCAGGCCCTTCAATAATTGTTGACAGAAATGGTGCTATCATATCAGGTGGATGATTTTCCTTACAACTCCATGTCTTCTTTAACATGTACGAAGAATAAGAAAATAATAAGTTAAAAAGAATGAAATATTTCTCAAGGCTAGATTAGTGTTACCACACTTGCTTTGTAGTAGAGTTCCATGACATTCAAATCAGAGTAGATCACAAGGAGTGCCTCCCAGATGGATCACATTGCAGATCCCATAATCCCCACCTGATGCGCTGAATGGCTATTTTCTTGGGATATGGAAATGCATCTGGCAGGACCACTAGAAGATTCATAAATGCAAAATTACTGTATCTGGCTTGTCTGAGCAATCTTCTGTTGTGGAAATTGTTACTGCTGCAGGATTGTGTGATTAAAAAAAGGGGGAAACCCTCAACAAAAGAACCTGGAATCAGAAGAGTCCTTAGTGTTCCTAACATCCAGCCTTGGTTCCATGCAGGAATCCAAATTAAACCCTGTGAAATATGTCCTTCAACTATCACTCTTTTATAGAACACCTTCTGGAGAAGAAGAATCAAATTGTTTTTAGAATAGAATAGAATTCTTTATTGGCCAAGTGTGATTGGATATACAAAGAATTTGTCTTAGTACAAATGCTCTCAGTGTACATAAAGAAAAGATACATTAGTCAAGAGTTGAGAATCATAAGGTCCAACAATTAATGATAGTCATAGGGCACAATAAGCAATCAAATCATACTAGGAAATAGTCAATATAAATCTTAAGGATACAAGCGACAAAGTTACAGTCCTACAGTCACAAGTGGGAGGGGATGGGTGATAAGGAGTGATGACAAGATTAACAGTAATAGTAGTGCAGACTTTGTAAATAGTTGAACAGTGTTGAGGGAGCCCATCTTCTCCTCTTACTGTCTTCCCCATCATTTGACCAATGCAGGATATACAGACAGCAGGAATGTGACTCAGAGGTCCCTAGAATTGGAAGGGGACCTTCAGACAATAAAATCCAAACTTCCATTTAGTGCAGAAATCATGTTTAAATCATCCCTGCATGTTTGGTCAGAATGAACCAAGAGAGTTTCACCCATCACAGACTTTATCCCTTGGTCTTACTCCTTCTTCCTGGTACCAAAGGATAATTTAAATGCCAATTTTCTTTCCAAGCCAGTTGTTGTAGAATGTCTAAAGGACTTCTTTGCATGCCAATGGTCTCTATTTCAATCCTATGCATTTCCAGATACTGTTAGGAAAAGTTCTGAATTGGTCAGTTTAGGCACCATTGAATTTTGTGGGTTCTAAGTCCAGCTAAATCAGCTTCTTGTATTCCAAAGATAGGTTACTAATACAATGAGTGAGATAAATGAAGAGAAGTTCTGAAGTTATTTTCTTTCTCTCTTTTAAATCCTAGGTCCCCCTGGAGACTCCGGTACACCAGGAACCCCTGGACCTAGAGGAGATGAGGGGAGTATTGGTTTGACAGGATTTCCTGGGCAACCAGGACGTCCTCCAACCTTTCCAGGTAAATCTAGTTAAGAATCCATGGCTGGTGAGAGAATCCAGGAGTATCTTTATGTAAGAAGCCAACTTCAAAGTATCGGAGGTGTTTTCTAATAAGTGTTGATCATGTCTCTAGAAAGACATGGCCATCATGATTCTGAAAAAATGTCTCAGAAAATACCAAAGAGAAAAATACAGTGAAACAAGGAAGAAGAACTTAGAGGAACTTTTAATATGCTTCACATATTGGTACAAAAAGTGGGAAATGGCAGAAACTGTAGTTTACTGATATTTAGAGTGGTTTTTCAACCACCTGATATCCTTTGCTTGATTTCTGGAAGGAATCAATGAAATTATCTCCCTCTATCCATCCTTCCTGCTGTATTTTTGTTGTCCTTCCATCTTTCCTCACCCAGTTTCATCTATGAACTTGATGATGATGATGATATCTGTTCAGTTGAGTCTGACTTGGCGATTCTATGAGCCAGGTCTCTCCACATCTTTTTATCTTGCACTTCTCTGAATTTTACTATTCTCTGTCTGGTGTCAGCTTTGATGGTGTCCAACTACTGTGATCTTATGGATTATCTATGAATCTGCATATGTTAAATTAAACCTCCCCCATTGAACCTCTGGTTAGTTAGGTAGACGTATCTTTGCTAACCAAAACTGGCAATCTTTGGTTGGGTGCAATGGTGTTAGACTTCCAGAAGAAGACAGAGGAACCCACCCCACTTTACATCGAGGGGGATGTGGAAAGAGTTTCCTCCTTTAAATTCCTGGGAGTCTACCTCAGCGAAGATCTTACCTGGAAAATCAACACAACCCAGGTGGCCAGAAAGGCCAAATAGAGACTCCATTTCCTTAGGGTCTTGTGAAAGAATAACGTGGAATAACGACTGATGACCTCCTTTTACCAGTCCACAATAGAAAGCGTCCTCATATATTTCATTACGGTGTGATATGATGGCTTGACAGCTATGGATAGACAGACACTACAGAGCACAGCACAAAACATCATGGGCTGTTCCCTGATACCACTAGATGACCTCGCTAAGGCTCACTGCCTTAGAAGAGTGAGGAAAATTCTCAGGGAATGACTCACATCGCGGTCAGCACTTCTTCACTCTCCTACCATTGGTAGGAGATAGAGAAGAATAGCCAACCACACCAATAGGCTGAAGAACAGTTTCTACCCGTGGGCTGTCAGACTCCTGAATGGAAAATAACTTCATGTCAACATATTATGATAGATTTGCAGGGCTGGTGCGTTGTACAACAAGGTCACATAGTATAATAAGATTGGGACTGGGTTAGGGACTTCTGTCCCCACTGTGAGTTGTGTGGGTGGGGGGGTGCATGAAGGGAGGCTCAGCCAATCTCATTGTACACAGGTTGTACTCTGACAATAAGATGATAATAATAACAACAACAATAATAATAATGATGGTGATGACAGCTGGTGTAACAAAACACTGCATGGGCAGTTCCTTGAAAAGATCCAAGGAAAAATAGATAAGGAAATGATCTGGTTATGGCTGACCAACAGAGCACTGAAGAAAGAGACAGAAGGCCTGATTCTTGCAGCCCAAGAACAAACCATCAGAATGAATGCAATCAAAGCCAGAATAGAAAAATCTGCTGATGACCCCAAATGCAGACTGCAAAGAAGCATCGATCACATACTGAGCTGTTGCAAGTCAATTGCTCAGACTGACTACAAACGATGTCACAACACAGTCACTCAGATGGTCCACTGGAACTTGTGTCACAACTACCATCTGCCTGTAGCAAAGAACTGGTGGGATTATAAGCCTGAAAAAATGGTCGAAAATGAGCATGCAAAACTACTGTGGGACTTCTGAATGCAGACTGACAAAGTTCTGGAACACAATACCCCGGATATCACGATTGTGGAGAAGAAAAAAGTGTGGATCGTTGACATTGTCATACCGGGTGACAGCAGAATCGACGAGAAACAACTTGAAAAAAATCACCAAATATTAAGATTTGAAAATCGAACTGCAGAAACTCTGGCATAAGCCAGTGCAGATGGTTCCAGTGGTATTTGGCACACTGGGTGCTGTGCCTAAAGACCTAGGCAAGCTCTTAAAAATAATTGGCGCTGACAAGATCAACATTGGTCAGCTGCAGAAGACCACCTTACTGGGATCTCCTCTCATAATCCGCCGATACATCACGCAGTCCTAAACACTTGGGAAGTGTTTGACTAGTGATTTGGGATACGAAACCCACCATAGTTATCTTTGCTGTGTGTACACTGTTGTTTTTTGTTAATAATAATAATAATGTGAGCTGAAGCTTAAAGTTAGTCAGAGAGGACACATCTGGCAAATTTCCACTAAAATGTACTATCTCCTCCTCCTTGAAAGTAAGGGTGGCATCCTAAGCAAAGCCTGGTCCCAAATGCTAGCAGAATAGTTTTCTATGACTGTCCCGTGGCTCTTCCAATCCAACAGGAATGTTGAGTGTTGGCTTATCTGGCCAAGATGCCTTAAACTAGAAAGTTGTACTCTATTGTTCTTAGCAATTGAATCAGAAAACGAAGGAATAGATTATGGGGTACGAGGAGAATGAATTGACATGATAATTCCTGAAACATAGTCCTCATTTAGGTCTCCCAGGTTCAACAGGAGTCCCAGGGATCCTAGGATTTAAAGGTGACCGAGGAGACCCAGGAAGGACTACAGTTGGATCTCCAGGCCTACCTGGGAAAGATGGAGATCCAGGGTTATCTGGAGCTCCAGGGTTACCAGGTGTTTCAGGTAAGTCCAAGATCAGATACAACTTCTATTCTGCACTGATTTTGTGTATGAAAATGGGTCAGCTTTCTCTTTGCTGCAAGGAAACATCATCTCCCTACTTGTCATGACTATATGATTTTCTAGATCCTTGTGGATTTAAAAATCTTTTTTTCCTCCAAAATGCAGAAACAGCAGGTGCAATCTTTAGTGGTGAGCCTGGGGTGCCAGGTATCCCTGGACCAAGAGGACCCCCAGGAATCTTTGGCTTAAGAGGGTATAAAGGTGAGTAGAATTCTCCTTCTCTGAACATTCCCCCAATGTTACCAAGTACTCAATCGTGGTCTTTTCGGAAAGAAGCAGCTATAAGATGTACCATAACATTTTACGTGAGTCCCCTTGTGCAAAATTTGTTTTTACTTCTTGGCATGAGTAATGGCAGAATTTTTACTTTGGTTTGGAGCAAAGCTGGCTGAGGAATTCTGTGAGTTGATGTCCACAAGTCTTAAAAGTTGCCAAGCTTGAAGACCCCTGGTTTGTAAGATCCATGTCTACATGGCCCAAATAAAACCTTCTGTTTAGGAAAACATGGGACTTCATCTATTTATCTATGCAGCTTACATCAGTGGACTAGATGCAAGATGCATAAATCTTCCCACTCCTAACACTTTAAATCACTCTCAGAACTTGGAGGAAGGAGCCAGGTTCATTAATGGACCACCAATTTCTGTGTTCTGGAGGAACAAATGCTAGGATGCATCCTTTCAGCACCTCCCATAAACCAGAGATGGACTGATAAGACAAGATTTAATACTGAGTTAGGAATATGTTTTGTGGATGTGGGTATTAACCTGCTTTTGGAAATTATTTTGCTTAGAGCGAATTGAGTATGAGTTGTCCTTAAGTTGCATTAACTTCTGCCATCCTGCCATCATCGGCCTCCCACTGACCAATACACTCCCATAGAGTGGGTCTCCTCAGGGTGCCACTGGCTGGATGGTTAGCGACCCTGAGGGTGCGCGCCTTCTCGTTGGGGGCACCCTCCCTCTGGAACGAATTACCCCCAGAGATGAGGACCATCCCTGATCTCCTGACCTTCCGGCGGGCGGTGAAAACTCATCTATTTCACCAAGCCGGTCTGGCCTAGGGTTCTTTTAGAGTTTTTAATCTGGTTTTATCTGGTTTTTAGTCTTTTTAATCCCTTTTTATATGTTTTTACTTTTCAGCCATTATATTTGATCTTAATTTTGTATTGTTGTTGCATTCTTATCAGCTGTACACTGCCCTGAGTCCTGTCAGGGAAAGAGGGCGGTATATAAGTTTAATAAAATAACTAAATACATAAAATAAATAAATAAATAATGTCTGGTGACCTCGTGGACACATTTATTTATTTATTTTATTTTGTCAAGCGATTATAAGATAACAGGTATAAGTATAAACATAGTTATGAATGCATAAAATGGATACATATAAGAAAAATAAAAAGAAACAATAGGACAGGGACGGTAGGCATATTGGTGCGCTTATGCGCGCCCCCTACAGACCTCTTAGGAAACAAGTGAGGTCAATAGTAGACAGTCTGAGGTTAAAGTTTTTGGGGTTTGGGGAAGAAACCACAGAGTCAGGTAGAGTATTCCAGACATTGACTACTGTGTTGCTGAAGTCGTATTTCCCGCAATCAAGTTTGGTGCAGTTTATCTTTAGTTTGTGTCTATTTTGTGCTCTTGTATTGTTATGATTGAAGCTGAAGTATTCATTGACTGGTAGGACATTGCAATATATAATTTTATATACTATACTTAGATCGGACCGAAAGCGGCATAGTTCTAGGTTTTCTAGGTCTACAATTTCAAGTCTGATGGCATAAAGTCTTCTGCAACAAGTAGAGGAGTGCAGAACTCTTCTTGTGAAATATTTCTGGACTTTCTCAACTGTATTAATATCAGATACGTAATGCAGGTTCCAGACTGATGAGCTGTATTCAAGTATTGGTCTAGCAAATGTTTTGTATGCTCTACTTCAGCGGTCGCCAACCAGTGGGCCGTGGAAAAATTTTGATGGGCCACAGAAGAAATGGCTCCCAAAAGCAATTAATTTGGGCTTCACAGTTCTCGTGCCTCCCAGCTCTTCAAGAGACCCCGGAGTCAGGTCCCTGAGATGTACGCGCCAATCAGATCCCACACACAGTGGGTGCCGGCAACAACAGTCTCCTCCCCCGGTGCTCACTGTTAGCTCTCCCCATTAGTTCTCTAGTTTTGAATTGCTCCCGCCTCTCTCTCTTTGCTTCCCCCTCCCCCCCAGTGTCCACGTGCAGGCAGGAAAGGGAGACGGAGCCGTGCACAGCTCTCTGCTTTTCCAGCCCTCGCTGCCCCTCCCAACATCGAAGCCTCGGAGATGCAGGCAGGGCTGCCGCAGTGGTAGCGCCCTGAGTTGCTTGCTTCTCCACTACTGCCTCCTCCTCCTCCAGCACCTCCTTCTCTGGGTAGGGTGATTCTTAATTAACCGAGCATGCTAAGGCAACTCAGGTGCTACCACTGCAGTGGCTTTGCCCTGCTGCATGTAGAAGCTGCTGGTGCTGAACAAGCCCATGCCCATGCCGCCTGGGCTGAGGATGGAGCGGGGCACCAACAGGTGCCCGGTGGGTAAGGAGTCCAAGGCTGCACGAGGTTGGGAAGCCCAGATTGGTGCCCAAGCAGCATCAGAGCCAAACAGCCAATCACAGAGGCCATCTGCGATTAGAAATTCCCAAAAGCGTGGGGGAGGGTGAGAGAGAGAGAGAGAGAGAGAAGGTGAAAAGAGAGGAGGCAGGGAGAGGGTGGTTGGCCTGGGGCACGCTGAGAGCAGAGGCGCGTGGAGGAGCCCGGCCCCAACCTGGCTCCGTGACAGAAGCGAAGTTACCAAAGAGTGTCCGACACCAAAACCAGAAAGAAACTCTGCGCGCCTCCCGATTGGTGACAAGTGTGGGAGGGCTTAAGGCCAGGTGACTCCGGGGGAGAGTAAAGCGAAGGAAATGGAGCCTCCTCCGAAGGATGGTGCTGTTCCAGCTCGGGTGCCTTGCGGTTGGGAGAAAGTCCGTCTCCACCGAGGACCAGCAATTACCAGCGAGGGGCATTGTCGAGGGGGCGCCTTGTAACGTGCACGGCTGGAAAGAGGCCCGGAAGCAGCAGGAAGCAGCAAGAGAAGCGAGTGGGCTGGGTCTCCCCTGGATAAGCAAGTGTGGGAGAGAAGTGGGGAGGGGGCAAAGCGAGGGGCTCCTCTCCACCCCCCCTTCCTTCAGAGGGGAGGGCAAATGCTGCCTGGTCGAAAGGGCGCACAGTCACTGAGGTGATTTCCTTTCAATTCAGTAATAAAATCGCCTCCCGCCGCTTCGAGGCTTATGACTTCTGACTATTAAAAACAGACCGGTGGAGACCCCTGCTAATATGAGAGATGCTGTCTCTCTCCCTGCTCCCACACCCCCAAATAATCACTGGCAGTGGCTGGGTTTGGCAGCAAAGTGCCTCCAGGGACACCTTTCTTTGCCCCAATCCTCAGCTTTTCCTCAGCTGAGTTCTCTCAGTCCTCCCCCTGGAATCTGACAGGAGCTCTCACTTTCTCCCCCTTCCCTTCCCTCAATTAATCACCGAGGGTAGCAGTCCTTCTATCGGCAGATGCCTGCTGAGAAGCCCCTGAATGGCGGCCGAGGGGTGCTGTCCCCCAAGGAGAGCAAAGCCCCCTTTCTGCCTCTGCTTCTCCCGGCGGCAGTTGCCCCTCAGCCCCTCAGCTCCGCTTTTCTGTCTCTTTGGAAGGTGCAGGTGGGGGGAGGCTTCCAGCCTGGAACGTTTTATTTTGTTATCATTCAGCATTTTTGTTATAATTGTGTAATTTTTGTTATAAATGTTTTTGTTATAATTAAATAACTGTGTGTGTGTGTGTATACAATAAATTTATATTTAACATAATTTTATATTAAATGTATTAGTTTTTTAAAAAAAAAATCATATTAGTAGTCCTTGGGATTTAAAAGTAAGAGTTTGGTTGTACCGGAAGTTCAAAAGGCATGCTCGGTTAGCTCAGAATCGCCCTACCCAGAGAAGGAGGTGCTGGAGGAGAAGGAGGCAGTAGTGGAGAAGCAAGCAACTCAGGGCGCTACCACAGTGGTGGCTATGCCTGCATCTCCGAGGCTTCGATGTTGGGAGGGGCAGCGAGGGCTGGAAAAGCGGAGAGTTGCGCATGGCTCCATCTCCCTGCCTGCACGTGGGCGCTGGGGGGGGGGGGACAAAGAGAGAGAGGCGGGAGCAATTCAAAACTAGACAATTAATGGGGAGAGCTAACAGTGAGCGCCGGGGGAGGAGACTGTTGTTGCCGCCACCCGCCGTGTGTGGGAGCTGGTTGGCGTGTACATCTCAGGGACCTGACTCCGAGGTCTCTTGAAGAGCCGGGAGGCACGAGAACTGCGCGGCCCAGATTAATTGCTTTCGGGAGCCATTTCTTCTGCGGCCCACCAAAATTTTTCCATGGCCCACCAGTGGGCCGCGGCCCACCGGTTGGCAACCGCTGCTCCAGAGGGTTAACATTGCCCAGAAGATCATGGGTTGCCCTCTCCCCTCTTTGGAATAGCTTTATAGCTCCTGCTGTCTTAAGAAAGTTCAAAACATCCTTCAAGATGCATCTCATCCTGGGCACCCCCTTTCTTTTTTTTTTTTGAACTATTACCATCTGGCAGATGGTACAGGATAATAAAACAAGGACAAATAGGCTGAAAACAGCTTCTATCCCAGGACAGTAGCTCTGTTGAATTCTACTGTATAGTGCAATATTAATGCAATATCAGGGGTTTTCAATTCAATGTATAGAATGTGAACGATATGTGTTTATTTTCAGTCATAATGTACACTGAAGATGGTATTTAATTTCATTGTACGAGGTGCAATGAAAATAAACTAAATTAAACTAAAACTAAACTTCTCCTGATTCTATTTTTGACTTTTGTTGACACAAAAGACGCACACACACAGAGAAACAACTAAAATACAGATACTAGATTTGTACCTACTCATGCTTAAAGGTAGATTTTTTTTAAAAAAAAATCCTGATTTGAGCTCACAACTGTGGTGGGGTTTTGGCTCATGTTGAAGTGAATAATTGTTTTCCCAGGGGAAGGTGGTGATTGTGCCTGTGATGGAGGAATCACAAGAATTGGCTTGCCAGGAGAGTCGGGCAGCCCTGGTCAACCTGGTAGACAAGGTGATATTGGGCCAAAAGGATCCTTGGGAGATCCAGGAGATGGTTTACTAGGTCCCCCTGGACCACCAGTAAGTAAATAATGGATTTCTTTTGTTTAATAGGGAAGAATGTCAGAAGAAATTAGAAAGGTTAGATAAGCTTAATTTAAAAAAAACCTTTTTGTTTGATGGGGGAAATGAAATCCATCCTTAGAAAGCTGTTTATGATGGGTGGCCATATATAGGAGATGTTCCTCTGTCTCGAAAGAGGATCGGGCAAGGGTAATATTTTGCTGGGAGCATCAGCTTTGGAAGCCATATTGACACCAGATGCTTCCACACCACCACATTCTTGAGCCTGGGAAAATGGGAGGGGGGGATTCCTTGGAGTGTATGTGGTTAGACATAATAGCATTCTTCTTCTAAGTCAAGGTCATGTTATTCTGCACTTGGGTGAGGGGAAATCTACAGTTGGGATGGATGGTGATTGGGGCATGTGATGTGATGATGGGTGCAGGGGGTGGATTTGTAATTTTTTACTTCTTGCAAGGAAATCTGGAACTTTCAGATTCTGGATTTCCCAGATGTGTCAGTTTACTATCCAAATAAACCAGAACTTTTGAGAGGATGTCTGTCCTGGAGTTACTTGTTGGAGTGGAGGTTTTCTGGAATGCTGACAGGAGACTAATAGACTACTCTTCATCCCCAGCTATCTTGAAGAAATCACCACTATACGTTCCTGAAATAAAGAACTATACTGAGGGGTGAAGTTAAAAGAGGGATTGGCCTAGAATCTCTATGTAGCTACAAGCAAAGTTAGTTGAGAAGATTCCTATGAGTAGTAATAAATCAATTTACATGGACCTTTATGTGTGGACCTGATCTTTCATGCTAATATATGCACAGAATTTACTGTAGTTCATAATTTTATTATCTGATTCATATTGAACACCAAAAGCAATAAAAATAAAAACACAGCATGTCCAGGGCCAATCTGGTATAAACAATAACCCCTGAAGACTTCCCAGGTGCACCAAACTGGAAACATGATGAGATAAGCGAGTTCTACCTTATTCTAAGACTACATTAACAGAATTGTCCAAATCTGAAAGTACAAATCTCCCACCATCTTTTTTCACAGCTTGAGATATTAGTGAGGCTTTGTTCTGATGTTCTTTCTCTGTCCCTTATGGAGCTGCAGGCTATGTCCTCTCTTATCTGATCATTCCCTAGATGGCGTCTTTTATCCTCATCTCCCAAGATCATTCTACATACCATTTCACTCCCGTAGTTAATGAGTACACCATCTGTTTTTGCTGAACTCTCTCTCTTTGTCTTCCAGGGTTTCCAAGGTCAATCTGGTCTTCCAGGCTTTAAAGGACAAAAAGGGGAACCGTCTTCAGCCTCAGGCAAAGGACCTCGAGGAGATCCAGGGAATATTGGACTCAGGGGTCCTTCAGGGAAACCTGGAACTCCTGGTAGGGATGGTTCGCAAGGTGTCCCAGGTCAACGTGGCCTTGCGGTATGTTTGTCCATTGCCCTTTGCAATAAATGTATGCCTGTGTCTCCCCTAACTGCACCCAGAGGTGTTGAGCTTCATCACTTTGAATTCCTAGCCAGTATAGTCTTCCTGGCTGTGGATTATGAGATCAGACTGCTTTCCTTTGATGATGTGGATCACTATCAGTGGTGGTATTCAGTGGTTTGCACCGGTTCAGGCGAACCGATAGCAAGGATTTGGCATGGGTTGCTGAACCGGTAGCAACTTCTTGCTGGCCACGCCCCCGACCCAGTTGCCTGGTCACCACTCACTCACTCGCTCACCTCGCCCGCCTGAGGCTAGCCCGCCCAGTCACTCCTGAGAGTATTTCTTTTTTTCCCCCCTATGATCAACTGTGCCAGGATTCCCCTCACTTACTTTGCTGCTTTACCCATGAGGTTTCCCTGAGGCCCAGGAAAGCAAAACAAAAAACAAACCCTCCACCCCTCACTCTATTTTTTGACTTCCTGGGCCCAGGGAGGCCCCAAAATGAAGCGTGGGGGTGCTGCATGCCCCCCTCCCCAGGCTCAGTTTTCTGCCTTCCTGAGGTCTAGGGAAACCTTTTGGGATCAAAAATGCCCCCCCAGGAGGATTCCCTGAGGCCCAGAAGGCCCCCCCATAAACAGGGGGTGCTGCAAAAAGCAAAAGAAAAAAGAAAACAGCCACACCCACCTAGTCACATGACCACACACCCCTAGCCACATCCACAGAACCGGTAGTAAAAATTTTCGAATCCCGCCACTGATCACTATGTACAACTTGTCAAGTCCTTGACAAAAGAAGTTCTCAGCTTTTGTAAACTCTTTCTGATTAGATTAAAGGGCTGACATTTAGATTAGATGTAGTGCTATTCCTAGGAGAAGATATGATGACGAACCATCTCTACCCCCAACTGTTATCTTACAAGAACTTTTTATCCACCTATAATTGATTCTCCCCCCAGCCACTTACCTGGCTGCTTCTTACATACTGTACCAGGAAGCAAATGGTCCTGGGATACATCGTGTCCTCAAAGATAACTGCAGCATCAGGGATCTGCCATATTTTCGAGGGTTTGGGGACTGCCTTAGTTCTTTCTCCAATTCAGGCCAAACTCCAAGCCGGAGGTGCAGATTCATCTTCCTTAGAGGTGGGATTTATCAACCCTCAGAAACCTTTGCTTCCAAACCAAGAGTTTTTTTTTTCTCTTGATGACTTTCCTAATCGTTGTTCTTGATGTGGGGATTTCTCCCTTCTCCCTAGTGTCTTTTTTATGTCTCTGTGCATTTAGGGTGATGATGGATTTGGCTTCCCAGGGGACAAAGGTTTCCCTGGATTACCTGGTGCAAAGGGGAAGCAAGGTGAGATTGGCCTACCTGGCATTGGTTTTCCGGGGCCAAATGGACATTTTGGACCTACGGGGGATCCAGGGATCAGTGGCATTCCAGGACAACCTGGACCTCCAGGGCCACCAGGTAAGTTATGTGGGGATTAATCTGATTTTAGATTGACCACTACAGCCAGGATAGTGGATTATTCAGATTGTTAGATATGGACTTGGAGATCCAAGTTCAGGTCCCCACTAGAACCTGAAAGTTCTCTGGGCCCCTCAATCTTAGCCCAGTCTGTTTCACAGGACTACTGTGGGGATAAACTTAGGGAAGACATCCCGTCCCCAAGTAAGCTACTCAAGTTGCCTGAGAAGATCTGATTGCATTTAGATCCTCTTCTCACAGAGCTTGAGTGATTTTGCAGATGTAACAATGCATCTTAGAGGCTAAGCTTTCCTAAAACAAAATAATTGGATTGTGATGATGGTGATGATGATGACGATGACGACGACAACATAATCTTTGCCCTGCGGGATTGAGTCTTCACATTCTGCTTTGACCCAGAAGACAACGACCAACATCATGCTGATTCTTTGTTTTTCACCCAAAGTTTCCCCTCAATAATTGTGTCAAAGGCAGCATGGCTGTTCTTCTACTGTGGGTTTAAGTTAATTTAATTTGTTACATCAATATATGAATTGGGTCCTTCATCAAGGGAGGTGTTTCATCTTGCAGGTTTAGTGATAAGCCTGCTAAAGGCACAGGGGAGCCCAGGTGTTTATGTCGCCCCGCCTGTTGTCCACCTTGTCTCTCAATGTGATGCAGGCTTGTCTTCTAATGGCTTTAGAACTTCTAGCTCTTATGACGACTCTCTGGGTGGATTAACCTTGTATATCATACCTGTGAACCTCGGCAGCTTGGGATGCAAACCAACCTTCTCGTGGGTTATCCTTTCTTTCTCTGCTCCCCTTTTTTCCGTCTGCTTTGTTTTTTAACTTGTGCTCCTTTGCTTAACTGGTATAGGTGATTGCTGCTGCGGTGAGGAGGTTGGTAATGGAGACTTAGACGCTCAGGGAGTGGAGAGCAAGAGCCTGGGAGCTCAAAAGGAACGGTTGCACCCTCTTCCTTCCTGTTACGACACAAGGCGCTCTCTCTCTCTCACACACACGCACATACACATGCACATATGTACACCCAGAGCATGTCGTTCCACAAAGTGGAGGGGGAAGATCCTACTTGATGGACAAAGTCATCTGTGGCAAGGGGCACCATCCATCCCTGGGGGGGGGGGGAGGGGCTTGCTTACCAGTGCTTTTCTCCTCCCCCTGCCCCATTTCAAAGTTGTGCACTGCCGTGCTTGTCATCTGCTTCCCTTCTGGCTGTGTGTTCTTGTACCTTGCTTATTGCATGAAGCTGGTCAATGGCTTTGGAAGACGTGAGTGCTTGGCCCCTGAACAGTTGATATTGTGGCAGCCAAAGGACCCACCACCACCGCCCTATTCCATAGGTTAAGATGTTTATCACTCAGCAAAGGATTGGATTGACGTTCAACCTGTGCATTCACTGGGTTGGTGCTCATTTGGGCGGATGTTCTGGTAGTTGCTGTTTCACGGGAGCTTAATAAGGCAAGGAGGGAGGGTAATTTGGGGGAGGGAGGGAAGGAGGAAGGGAGGGAAAACCTTAAAAGCCCCTCTGTTGCTTTCCTTTTGGTTTTGTATTAGTAAAATGTTTTTGCAAATCCTAAGTCAGGTGGACAAATCAGGAGCCACAAGGGGACTACAAAACTCTTTCCTTTTGTCACGCTTTATATGAAAATTTGCACAGTTCTACTCTGCTTCTGTGTTAGGACTGTGAACAATGAAATCATCCACAGAAATTGAATTTAGAACATTCTTGGGCCTTGGTGGTCAGGTACAAGCAACCGGAACCACTCGGAATAGTCTAAAGCAGAAGCTTTATTGTTAACCCCTAAGTTACAAGAATCTCCCCAGACGGATTGCATAGTTTAATTGCTCCCTGTCAGCCTAGCTCAGGGGTGTCAAATTCAGAACCCTGTGGGCTAGATCTGACCTGCGGGAAGTTTACATCTGGTCACAGGGCAGCCCTGGAAACAGCAAAGGAGTGGCCTGCGGTGCCTCTGCCGGTGGAAAACGGAGCTTGGAAGGGCCGGGCGTGATCCTCCCGGGTTCCGTTTTTGGCTGCAATGATCTCCTGCAGCCCTCTGCCAGCAAAAATGGAGCTCGGGAGAATCACCCACTTTGCCCTCCTGCACACACCGTGAGCAACCTGGCCAAGAAGAGTGAGAAGGGCAGCAGCAGCAGCCTCGAGGAGGAGGAAGCGCAGCCAGGCTCCCCCCTTGGGAAGCGGGGCTGGGCTGAGGAATCCCACTGCCATGGGAGCTTGAAGGCCAAGCTGGGTGCTTGCCCCCTGCTGCCTAGGGCTCTGGACAGCCTGCGCTGCCATCCAGGGGTCCTCCGAGTGGCCTGAGAAGGATGGTGATGGCTCCTCTGGAGGACAGGGGTTTGGCCCTCTCCCTGGTCTCACCTTCCTTCTCTGGAGACAGTGGATCTGACCAGCCCCACCCAGGACACCACAGGTTGCCCCGACACGAATAATATTGAACTGGCCACACACACCCTGACCACACACACCCAGCCCCCCACAAGGTCAAACACAACCCTGATGCAGCCCTCAATGAAATGCTTACTCACAAATGCCCTCATAGCTACTATGAAAATTCAAGATGAGCCAACCAGAAGCTATCACTGCTCTGGAGCTAAAATAGTTTGGCTGGATTTATTTCATGCTGTGGCCAACTAGATGCCTCTGGAATGCTCACAAGCTGGAGGTCAGGATGAACACTGTTCTACTTCAAGTGGTATTTGAAGGCATGCTAGTCCCCTACCTAGGAGTAAGCTGGAGTCTACAGACACCTCGTTGTCCTCTACCATTAATCAATCCCTCTTGGAAGTCAATTTTTGGGGTACTGTGTCCAAAGGGACTACCAGAATCTGCCTCCAATTATGATTGCAAAATCACGACAATCCTACAATGGAAAGTTGGACTCTCCAGCAATCTGACCATCACATTTTGGAACTGTTGTAACTTTCAGGTCATCTCCAAAAGCTGCGCTATATAGAATACATTGCAATCACCAATTGTGATCAGCTGTCCATCATGCTTTTTTAAAAAAAGCAGGATAAACATTATGCTAACTACAAAATTGCCTTGAATCCAGATGTGAAAATCTAGGACACTATAATAGTTTGCCACTGTGGGGACAAAGGGGAGGGAAAAATTGGAATTGGAGGTGATGGCATTTTGCCTAGGGAAAAGCAGGCTACACTGCAGATAATTGCAAAGCAAATCACCTCTGTTTCTTGTCAGTGGCCCAGAACACAGAGGTGCAACAGTCATTACCTGACCAAAATCACACATGCAATGTCCCTAAGTGACAGAACAGGATTGAACACTTTATTTTGGTAGAGCTTCAGATGTGGGCATTGTCCCTGTTCCTAGGGAACATGGAAAAAGTTCTTACAAGTTTTGTTCACCAAAAAGAACCATGTTTTTTAATCATTTTCTGCTTTAGGAAACTTTGCCCTGCATAAGCCCTGGAATCATTGGTCCACCTGGACTTCCTGACCTCAGGGTTTTCGCAGGTAGGTAGCTTTGGGCTTTAAGCCTTCTTCTAGCAGTTCAGAAGACCCACAATTGAAAACCCTTTTAATTCACGACGTGGAAGACAGACTAACCATAGTTTCACTTGGGAAAATGTGACCATCCTAGACCAAGCCAAGTCCTACTAGGCCTGCATTCTAGAATCCTGGCATCAGGTGGGCTGCTACGGGTTCACCCAGGTTTGAGTGTAGCTAATGTTTATGGACGGTTCAAGGACCACCAAAATTATACCTTCTGGCCCAACAAGCCTGCCACGCCTGCCATGCCCCTCCTTGTAGCTCCATGCAGCTCATTTTTGGATTGAGGTAAGTGTTAGAGTGTGTGCAGAGACTCAAGGAGGACAAAAAGGGCATTCCGGAAGGCTGGAAACAGGTCCATTTCTGGCCTCTGTAGCCGGGGGAAGCCATTTTTCGCAATCCAAGGCTCAAGGGAAGCCTCCAGAGCCTGAGGAACGTGAAAACATTAACCCCCCTGCCATGGTGTAGCGGAAGCTTGGACTAGGCCACGCCACCCAGCTAACCGCGGCAGAGAACCCGTTGCTGAAATTTTTGAAGCCTACCCCTGCTGCATTCTGTCTAATTAGCTATCCATGACACATAGACATTAACAAGACTATGCAGAAGAGATAATCAACAGGCTACGAGGTGAACAAAAAGACTCCAGCACCTCCCCAGCAGCAATCAGCCCCCAGATCAGCATAGATTAACTCCAAGGTTAACCTCAGACCTACATTCATCCAATAAACAGTACAGTGGTACCTCTACTTACAAATTAATTCGTTCCGGAAACCGTTTCATAACCTGAAAATTTCGTAAGTAGAGGCCGCATTTTTACCTGTAAAAGCCCTAATTCCGTTTCAAAGACCCCGAAAATTCAGACAGTAATTCTTCGTTTTACTTCCTGCTTTGCTGGATGCTAGCGTGAGACTGAGAACCGGCGCGGTGCGTGCGCACAATCCCTCCTAGCCATGGGATGCCAGGACAGGGAAGATAACCAATGGCAGCGCAGCTGCCGGACCGCGCCATTTTCCAACAAAGCCTTTCTATCTTGAAACAATATTCGTAAGTAGAGACGATATTTTCTCGAAGACGCGTTCGGTAACCTGAAACTTTCGTAAGTAGAGCCTTTCGTAAGTAGAGGTACCACTGTATTCCAATCAATAAACATCCAGAATAGCCAACGAGCCCAACCAAGGAACCTCATCTAAGACCAACTCCATTAATACTGACAGAGCAAACCTCTGGAATAATAAACTGACAGCAAATTGCATTCCGCACTAGTACTGAATGATATTACCTGGTTTGGGTAATGAAATGACTGCAAGAAAACAAGCTCAGAGATCACCAAGGGCCTCATTTAATCCCAGCTAGTTGACTTTTGGATGCTTCAATGCAAAAATGTGTTACAGTAGTTTGTAGCATTGTTACGGTTTTTCTATGAAGCCTGTTTTTTTTTTCTCCAAACTGATTTTTTCCTCTTAATCTTCATGGTTCAAGGTTAGCAAAGGGATTACCTGGTTTCCAAGGGCAGCCAGGTTTAAAAAAAAATGGCTTGAAAGGAGAAAGGGCATACCCGGCCATGGCTCGATTCTCCCCACCCCAGGAATGCCAGGTAAAGAACCAGAGAGGAGGCAAAATCCAGAAGGTCATTGCTCACACCTTCATAATATTTGCCAACAACCTTAGATGGATATATCCATGAAATCACCGAATGCACTGAATGCCTGTAACCTTTAAAAGTTCACTACAGATGAGTGCTCTACTTACAATACTTCTGTAGTGACCCGAAGGCACTGAGAAAAGTGGACTATTACTTGTTTCACACTTACAACCTTTGCAGCATCCTCCATAATCAACATGATCAATTTTCAGATGTTGGCAACTTACTCACATTTATGACCGGTGCTGGGTCCTGAGGTCATGCGATCCACCTTTCTGATTAGCAAAGTCAAAAGCAATGCCAGATTCCATTTATTTCATTTAAGAAGGTGCCACTAATTTAACACTGTAGTGATTCACTTTACCCAATTGTGCAGAAAGGTTGTAAAATGGGCAAACTTAATTAGCAATGTCTTGCTTGGCAACAAAAATTTGGGCACAATGTGGTGTTAAGATACCTGTACTTTACCAACAGACCTAAAACCATTTACCATTCCATCAGAGACTGGAACACGAACTGGATACAAGCTCCGTATGTTCTTTCTTAATGGTATATCCCCCCTGGGATTGACAATTTCAAACACAACATGATAGGGACCCTGAGTTGCTCTATTTCAATGTTTCAATCAGCAGCTCGGCCTTTTTTGGGGGGGGCTAGTATCCCTTCCATCTTGTCCTTGCGTCATTCACCATAGACGTATTGTAGCATTACTTAGGAGACCGAGGAAGAAGCTGCAGAGTATAGCCATGGTTTTAGCTAAGAGGGCAGCTTACCTGAAGAAAGAATGGGGCATAGCATACTCTCAGAAGACCCTCCCTAGTTTCCTGGAATGTAAACGTGAAGGTGACAGGGAGAGATGTATTTTACACTACTTTCTTAATGACCTTACCTTAAGGATAGAGCTAATATTTCCCATGGACACCACGAGCAGGGGAACCCTTGACAACCCAATTTGAGTTGTCCCGACGAAAGATTTAGTCTCCAAGCTTTCAGGCTTTGTGCCTGACTCAGAAACCATATTCTGAGTTCCCTGATGATGGCCCCATCAGGAGCTTGAACACTGATGACTTAAACCTTGGTTTGCTCCCATTGATTGCTCCGATTAGTCCTGTAACATTACCTGGTACACTTGCATTTATCTCATTCATGGAACCTTTGTCACCTGATAAAATATTTCTCTGGTCTTTTAGAGTTGCACAGAAAGGGGGGAAGCATGCAACAGCTTGCAAAACTGAGATTGCATCCAAAAATTTTTTCAAAGATAGTAACTAGGTGGCTGAAGTTCTGCCATGCAAATTCTAATTGGAGATCAGATAATGATTCTTGGCTATGGGATTGTCCCATTGAAGAATTATGAATTAGATACACCCAGGAAATTGGAGAAAACCAGTGTCAAGGGTGACACATGCGATGATGTGTCTCAAGATCGGCTACACCAGGCAGTGCCATGCATGTTCACTCCCAATAAATCCTTTTTTAAGTTTGGGGATGGAAGTGTTGGGCGCAAAACTCATCATTTAAATGGGGGGTAACTGCAGACTCCGGAACCTTCACCTTAATATTCCTGGGTCTGCTTCTTCTCTGGACCACTTCACAAAGCTCGAGGGGTTAGTTCTTCAACGTATCGTCCCACTAGATGGATTTTACAGGGCTTTCCTAAGACGTCTGTAATGCCTTGGCAACCAGTGCCTCCCACATGCCGTGGGCCATTTATTTTGTGGTCCAGACTAATGATGGTTTTTCGAGCCTAACTGCAACATGATTCACCATCTATCAATTGACATGGATGCATTTGGCTCTCCGTATGAAAAACATCTCAGGTTTATTGCAGTTCCAGGTGTGCTGGAAATCAAACCCCTGGCTCACTTGGATCCGGCTATAATTTTATGAACCATGATGAGACCACACTGTTGCTACAAATGTTGTCAGATGCAAAGAATCAGGATTATATATTACATTCCAGTTCGCTGATTTGTTGTTCAGGCTATACACAAGAATTGAGTCACCTATAGTTCACAGTAATGGTATTAGAGGTAAAGTTTAATAAATTCAAGAAGGCTGGCCTTAGACCTTTGGACTAGTAGAGATTTCTAGCCTGGTTGCTTTCCTTTGTCTCACCTCCACACGCTAGCTGTTCATCTCCTACCCTTCTCACCCTAAAGCAACTCTTCTCTTTGTTTAAAATTAATTCTGCTTTCTTTCTTGAAAGGGTTTTCTGCCCTCATGGAGAGCCGTGCAAGGAC